>CAUJRU010004743.1:0-10889 GCA_963277665.1 Viscum album
CCATCCAAAAAAACAGTATGTTCTTTAACCATTAGAAGAAGGTGTGTGTAAGTGTAGCTCGAATATTTCTCATAAAAACATCCTAGTATATTTTAGATACTATTTTTGTGTCAAAATAAGTTAATAAAAAGATTTTATGGGGTTGGAGAAACAAAATAAACCAAAAGAACATTAGGGAAGACATTACCTTTAAATCGGGTAACTCCTCTTGGTTTAAACCAAAAGGGTTTTTTGAAGAACTTTCTGCCAAAGGGAAGGCTTCTATTACGAGTAGAGGGATGTGTAGAGACAAAATGAGCTGATTTTGGTCATGAAAAAGGAATGAGAGGTGTGGGTAAGGGGGTATAGGTGGGGGCCTTTTATAAGATGGAAGAGGGGAACTCTTGGTAAGATTTGAAAAGATACTTTATTATAAAATGGTTTTCAGATTTTAAAGGCCCCAGAATTATATATTTCTAGGATAAGGTCATAAGGGTTTGAAATACACCCATCCAATAGGTTTTTTATAAGTGTAGGTCTTATATTTTACATTATATTTGAATTTTATTTAAATCATTAAATAATGAGGTAATCACTGCAGCATCAAGGTGTCATAAATAATTTAATTTATTTAATGTATAAAAAATATAGAAAAACTTCATGATGTATGAAATATTTTTATCTTTCTAATGAATATTTATACTAAAAAATATGACTTGTATATCCCCATGTAAAAATTGTTTTAGTAAATCAATACATGTTTGTGAAATTTTTATTTTAACATTAAATAAAAAGTTATTAATGTCATTTTCCTAGAAAAGTTGCTCCATGGGGTCCCCATGTTGACCCATGGATTGTATTGGTCGGCCATGACTCATCTAGTAAGGGTAAACCATTTTTCAAGGTAATTTCATATTATTATAACATTAACTTTACCTTAAATTACACTAATTTCCTTTAACCGCGATTAATAAAACATAAAATTTACTATTCACCAAAAAATTATTTTAATCCTATTGAACCAAATTTTACATCCTAATTACTACCATGTATGTAGGATTTTTTAAAATCACATCATAGAAGTGGTAACATTTCTTTTAAATGAAAAATCAGTTTTTTAACTACCACTTAGTGGTTTCACTATTAATCAAAAATTGATGTTTTTCAGAAAAATACCAATAATTCACCCTAATATATATTTGATATTCCGTATTCAAAAATTATTTATATTTTATAAAATTAAAAACATATAAGTTTCATTAATTAAATTTAATAATTAATTCTTGCTGTCAAAACAAATAGCGTGTTTTTAAGAAACAATATATATTAAAATATTGAAACTAGTTTAAGTCCAATTTCAATGTGAAATTATTTCCAATGACCCCCATTGGATTAAATGGTAAAAATATATTCTAAATAAACTTTAAAACCAATTAAAAATATTATCTATTCATATAAATAAATATGATTAAAAAGAGGTTTTGAATTAAAATACAACATTTTTCACATATTCATTAAAAATGAACTTTATCGAGAAAAATAACAAAAAACATACACAACATAAATTTTGATGTCCTAATTATAAATAATGATTTTATTTGGTCATGTGTATGTCTTAGATTATACATTATCATTCCATATTATTTAAATCGTTAAATAATGAGGTCATCACTTCATCATCATGATGTCATAAATAATTTAAATTATTTAATGTATCAAAATTATAAAAAAATACTATGATTTTTGAAATCTTTTTATCTTTATAATTAATATTTATAGTAAAAAATCTGACTTGTATAGCACCATGTAAAAATTATTTTAGTAAAACACTTCTTGTGGGTGTCATTTTTACTTTAACATTAAATAAAAAGTTATTTATGTCATTTCCCAACCAATGTGGCTCCATGGGGTCCCCAAGTTGACCAATGACTTGTCTTGGTCGGCCATGACACATACAATAAGGGTAGGACATGTTTCAAGGTATTTTCATTTTATTATAATATCATTTTTTCCTTAAATTGCACTAATTACCTCTAATCACGATTAAGAACCTAAAAGTTACTATTCACCAAAAAAATATGTTATTCTCATTGAACCACATTTTACTTCTTAATAACAACCATGTATGTCGGATTTTTGAAATTCAAAACACAGAAGTCGTAAAATTTTAATTTAAACGAAAAATTAGTTTTTATAAGTACCACTTAGTGGTTTCACTATTCATCAAAAATTGAAGTTTTTCAGAAAAATACCAAAACATCACCCTAAGCTATATTTGATATTCTGAATTCAAAAATGAGGTCCATTTTAAAAAATTCACAACATATAAGTTGCATTAATTAATTTAATAATTAATTCCCGCTGTCAGAGCAAATAGAGTGTTTTTATGAAACAATAAGTATCAAAAGATTGACACTAGTTTAAGTCTGATTTCAAAGTGAAAATAATTCCAATGACCACTATTGGACTTAATTGTAAAAATATATTCTAATTTAACATTAAAACCAATTCAAAATATTATCTAATCATCTTAAAAAATTAGATTAAAAAGAGGTTTTGAATTAAAATACAACATTTTACACTATTCATTAAAAAAATGAACTTTATCGGAAAGATACCAAAAATTTACACAAAGTAAATTTTGATGTCCTGATTCTAAAGAAGTGTTATATTTGGTCCAATAGAATTTATAAGATCGATAAAAACTATATTTAATGACAGATCACCGTCAAAAGGTGATAAGTGGACCTTTCATGAAAATTAGTGTATATAAGCCTAAAATTGAATTCTTTTTGTATTTTAAGCCTTTATCCTTTATTAGATAAATGTAAAAACATTTAAAAAACATATATAATCATATTTTAGTTATTTTATCCATTCCCGCCAGTACAACGACTACGTGTTAACTAACATTTAAAATAATATTATTTTATTACTAGTGTGCAACGAAAGATTTCAATGAAACTCTTTGTTGCGTATCAGGTATGCTATCGAACCTAGCAACCCCTTTAAAGTAAAATTAATATTTAATTCGAAAATATTAATAAATATGAAAATTATTTATTCTTTATTTACCTGGGATGTTACATCCTTCCCCCCTTTTTGGAATTGCATCCTCTCAATTTTATTCACTTTTCAAAATAAGTGGGGGTATTTATCCCTCATAGCATTTTCAGATTCCCACGTTGCCTCTTCAACCATATGGTTTTTCCACAAAACATTTTCCTGGTGGATTACCTTATTTCGAAACACTTTCTCTCTTCGATCAAGAATCTGGACTGGTTGTTCTTCATAAGAGAGATTCTCTTCCAACTGAACTACCTCTGGGCACAAAACATGAGATGGATCTGGCATATACTTTCTCAGCATCGAAACCTGAAAAACACTGTGTACCTGAGATAAACATAGAGGTAATGCCACTCTGTATGCAATTGATCCAACTCACTCTAGAATTTCATATGGTCCAACGAACCTTGGACTCAGCTTTCCTTTCTTACCAAATCTCATCACACTTTTCCATGGAAATGCTAGAGAAAAACATGATCACCAACCTCGAAAGATAGATCCTTCCTCCGGATATCCGCAAAACTCTTGTGCCTGCTTTGTGCAGTTCTCATTGGTTTCTGAATCAACTAAACTTTTTCTACCATCTCTTCTACCAATTATGGTCCCATCAGCTTCCTTTCACCCACTACATCCCAAAATGCTGGAGTTCGACACCGCTTCCCATATAATGCCTCAAAATTTTTAAAGCAAAAACAACAGAAGCTAATTCCAAATCATGTGTAGGGTAATTTGCCTCATGAGTTTTCAACTGACGTGAAGAATGAGAAATTACCTGATCATTCTGCATAACGCCACAGCCAAGTACCTTCAACGAAGCATCACTGTATATAACAAACTCACCATTCCTGGAAGGAAGTGCCAAAACTGGAGCATTCACCAATCTTCTTTTCAACTCCTGAAAACAATCATCACATTCTTTTGTCCAGATGAACATAACACCCTTACGAGTTAGCTTAGTCATTTGACTAGATAACCGTGAAAAATTTACAACAAACCTTCAGTAGTAACCTTCCAAACCAAGAAAACTAGGGATCTCGGTTAAATTTGTGGGTCTCAGCCATTCTTCAACAACTTTTGTTTTAGTAGGATCAATATTTATGCCATCTTTTGAAACAATGTGACCCAGGAAAGAAATTTGTTGTAACTAAAACTCGCACATGCTGAATTTCCCATATAGTTTCTTTTCTTTTAAGGTTTTCAAGATAACCCTTAAATGACTTCCATGCTCCTCTTTACTTTTAGAAAACACCAAAACATCATCAATGAAAACAACCACAAAATTATCCAAGAACTCATGGAAATTTCTATTCATAAGGTCCATGAATACAGCAGGTGCATCGGTTAACCCAAAAGGCATAACTACAAATTCATAATGGCCATATCTAGTACGGAACGCAGTCTTCAGAACGTCTGCTTCTTTTACTTTCAACTGATGGTACCCCGACCTCAAGTCAATCTTCGAAAAATACTGAGCTCCCTGGAGCTGATTAAACCAATCATCGATATGAGGCAAAGGATACTTGTTCTTAACAGTAATATTATTCAAGGCCCTATAATCAATGCAAAGTCTCATTGATCCATCATTCTTTTTAACAAACAAGACAAGAGCACCCCATGGTGATGTGCTAGGTTGAATGAAACCTTTATATAATAACTCTTGCAATTGTTTCTTTAACTCTAAATGTTCAACTTGAGCCATTAGATAAGGGGGTTTTGAAATTGGCTTAGAATCCGGAACTAAGTCAATAGTAAATTCAACTTCCTGATCATGAATAATACCAGGAAACTCATCAGGAAAAACATCAAGATACTCATTTACCATTGGCACATCATAAATCTGAACAGTTCCTTTATTTTCAACAATATGTGCAAGGTAACATTCATTTCCATCTTTCACTAGTTTCTCAACTTCCTGATATGTTATCAAAATCAAGGGTTCATTCTTGTACACAAACTAAAAATCATTATGAAAAGAAACCATTTTAGCTCTGCAGTCAATCTTAGCATGATAAACAGAAAGCCCTTCCATGCCCAAAATAACATCAAACTCTACTAGAGGCAAAACAATAAGGTTTACTGGTAGATTCTTTCCACACACAAGGATAGGAAGGTTCTTATAATTCCTTTTTGTCTCAACGCTCCCTCCAAGTGTTTTTACCATAAGTTTAGGGTTCATATCTTGAGATGGAATTTCTAATTTACTAGAAAACTTCTCCGAAATGAAAGAATGTGTAGACCCTGAATCAAACAACACATTGGAATAATCTGAACAAAAAACAGTGTACCTGATACAACTTCATTCGATGGCCCAACATCTGCAGAAGTTGTTGCAAAGGATTTCACCACCCCTTTGACCTTGTAGTCTGGCTACTTTCCCCCAGTTGAGTTCTTCATTGGACACTCATTTGCATAATGACCCAATTCATTACACATAAAACATCTTACCGCTGGCTTTTCATTGCCTGCTTGATCATCTTTCATACAGTTACGAGCCATATGACCAGACTTACCACACCGAAAGCACTTACGAGACTTGGATAAACATTCTCCAGGATGCATTTTACCACACTTCTCACATGATGGATATTTGGTTTTCTTACCTCCTTGTTTCATTGATGAATTCTTCCCCTTTGCCTGCCAACTAGACCTCTTATTCTGTTGTTTTTATAGAACACCTGATCATCGGCAAACTCCATTTCCACCTTCTCCGCACATCGAACAAGTTTTTCATAACTTTTGAACTCACGAGAAGCTAAATCCCTTAGATACTTTGGCTTTAAACCTGAGTAAAAATGATTTATTTTACTATCAAGATATCGTATGAAGTTTGGAGCATACCTTGCCAATCGAGTGAAATTTGCTTCATAAGCAGCCACTGAATCATCCTCCTGCCTCAATTCTAGGAACTGTTTTTCCATCTTAAGACGAACCACCTTAGGAAAATAATTCTCAAGAAACATTCCTTCGAATTCGTCCCAGTGAAGATCCTCAATCTCATCACTATCCCTGATATTTTTCACCATCGACCACCACTGATCAGCTTCACCTTCAAAACGGTAAACAGCAAGACTAACCTTTTGATGTTCTGAACACCCCATGACATCAAAAGTCTTCTCCAGTGATTTAATCCACCCTTCAGCTAGCACAGGGTCAGATGATCCTCTGAATGATGGGGGATGTTGCCTCATGAAATGTTCCACCACTGACATGTTCCTCTGCAGTTGATCTAGCTGATCTCGTGCATGGATACAACCACCATTTATAGCCTGAGTCAACTATGCCATCACTGCAACAAACTGTTCAGTTTCGATTCCAACCATCTCAGGTTGCTGATTTGGAAGGTTGTCTTCCTCATGATGTCGTCCCAACATAGCTGCTTTGTTTCCTCTGCAGAAAACCATTCTGAACATAGAAATATCTTACGCGAAGCAACATGGTAATCTGTAAATGCTATATCATTTCAATCATATTATAATTTAACACTTTTCTAACTCCTAAATTTGTCTAAACTGACCTCTGATACCTACTATAAGGACCCGACCTTAAACATTACTTAATATTGAATTAAATGAATATTTCACATTGAGGATCTTTTCAGGTTTAGAGTTTTAGAGAATTAGAACATAACTATTACATCTCAAAAGATTACAAAGTAGACACCTCTACTAAGTTTCCATAGAATAAAAAAAACTCTTAAAAAGAAACATGTTTAGTTTCATGTTTTATATAGCATGACATTCCCTTGATCCCATCCTTGACCCTATTCCACATTATGTCCTGTGAAAAACATTTCAAAGAAACTTGGGGTGAGCATAAAAAGCTCAGTAAGGTATACACAAAGAATGAAAATTGTTAGTTTTTTAAACATCAAGTATACCATGTATACTTTATCAAAGTAATACCTTCACCTTCATGAAGTAGTAAAAAACTCTTCACTGAATAAAATATCATTACTTACCTTTTTGTAAACAAAGGATTACCATAAAACCCATATAAATAACACATAACATATATAAAGGTAACTTAGGACATAAACATACATAAGTGGAATAACGATACGGTCTACTTCCACACATATCACTTAATGGAATATCCATACAGCCAACTTCCATACATACTTAATGGAATAGCCATACGGCAGACTTCCATACCCAATGCATTGGAGGTTATAACGTAACCACCAGTCCTGGTATTCACGGCACCACCCGTCATATGGTTTATCTCGTAACCACCCGTCAAATGTCCAAGTACCAATATAAAATCATAAAACTTAAAACCAATATAAAGGAATGATAACATTTCCACATTTAAATCAAATATATATCATTTAAATATATTGAAATAATAGAATCCTTTATCAAAACCATTTTCAATACCAAAATACAGAAAAGAGTATATGGTATTTATTTTATTTTAAAAACATTACGGCTTGTTGAGGAAGCCAAATACCAAATAATACTCGCGGCGGTGGAAAAGGTCATTGTCACCGCGTACGTTAAAAAACATTCCTTTTTGTCGTTTAGTAAAATGCTTCGTAGAAAAAGATTCCTTTTGTATAAAAGTAAAAGTCAAAAGGGTTTATAAACCGTATAAAAGAATTTTGTGTATAAAATGAAATATTCCTCAATGAAAGGAGATTGAGACGAAGTCCCTTACCTCAGGTCCGAATTGACTCGATCGTTCTTTAACGTCCTGAATAACAAACATGAGTTAATTTCTACTTGATTAGGAACCTTTTTAAAGTTAATTATTCATTTTATATCACTTATTTCCATGTTTTTAACATTATGTAACCATTTAAGTTAATAATGTTTGTTTTGTCGATATTTGGTTCTTTAAGTCGAAAGTGGACTTCTTACAATTACATGTTGTTCGTGTGGTCAAGGGTTATTTATATCCAGAATGAAATTCCTGATTTGGATAGAATATATATAATATATATCCAGCATATACATGTATTTATAATATTACATAGTCATTTAGAGGTAATAAATGAAATTCACCGTTCATGGAGATGGTAAGTCGTACGTACGCATGAACGCTACTTTCATTTCTTTGTCATATTAATGGAATTAAAACTAAATGAGAGGTATGTATATTTTAATTCCAGAATTATATTCATCATTTAGATGTATCATTCATTATATATATCCATTATATACATGTACTTTTAATATTACATTACATTTGGGGAAAAGAAATGAAATGCACTGTTCATGGAGACGGTAAGCCGTACATACGCATGAACGCTACTTTCATTTCTATCTCATACTTTAATGGAAAAAAATAATAATGATATAGAGGTATATTATAATTACAGTATAAAATCATATATAATAACTTTAAATCCATCCTTTATACATCCCACATATGGCATTAACGAATCACATCACTTTGAGGGGGCGGTAGTCCGCACTTCCTTAAATGAAGATATCCCGTTTACCCATAATGGAAACCATAAAGGTATGCCCAAAATGGAAAATACAGAAGCTTAAAGAAAACATAAACATATTATATATCATATATAAATATAGTTTCATCTTAATGTCCACCTTTGAAGGTGTTAAAATAATGTTGAACAATCATCATTTCGGGAGGCATAAATTTTCCATCCACAGAAACAGTATGTTCTTTAACCATTATATGTAGGTGTGTGTATATTTAGCTTGAATGATTCTTATAAAAACATACTATTATATTTAGGATACTGGATATGTTACAAATGAATAGAATAAAAAGATTTTAGGGGGTTGGAGAAGGAATATAAAACAAAAGGACTCAAAAGAAGACATTACATTAAAATCGGGTAACTCTCTTAGATTTGAGCTCAAAGGCTTCCATGGGAAGACATCTGCCCAATGTGAGGCTTCAAGGAGTAAGAGAGGGATGTGTAGAGCCAAAATGGGCAGGGGTTGTACGAGCCAAAGGCTTTGGGAGTGTGGGTAAGGAGGTAGAGGTGGGGGCCTTTTATAAGAGGAGAGGAGGGGCACTCTTGGAAGGTAAAGAAAAGTCACTTTATTTTAAAATGGTATTCGGATTTAAGAGGTCCCACATTGATGTTTTTCGAGGTTAAGGTGATAAGGTCTCGAAATACACCCATACAATAGGTTTTTTCCATGTGTAGGTCTTACATTTTACATTATCTTTCCATTTTATTTAAATCGTTAAATAATGAGGTCATCACTGCATCATCATGATGTCATAAATAATTTAATTTATTTAATGTCTAAAAATTATAAAAAAATACTATGATGTAGGAAATATTTTTATCTTTCTAATGAATATTTATAGTCAAAACTATGACTTGTATAACCCCATGTAAAAATTGTTTTAGTAAAACACCTCATGTGTGTGTCATTTTAACTTTAACATTAAATAAAAAGTTATTTATGACATTTCCCAAACGAAGTGGCTCCATGGGGTCCCCAAGTTGACCCATTGCTTGTCTTGGTCGGCCATGACACATCCAATAAGGGTAGGACATGTTTCATGGTATTTTCATTTTATTATAATATCATTTTTCCTTAAATTGCACTAATTACCTCTAATCGTGATTAAGAACTTAAAAGTTACTATTCACCAAAAAAAAATATTTTTATCTCATTGAACCACATTTTACTTCTTAATAACAACCATTTATGTCGGATTTTTGAAATTCAAAACACAAAAGTGGTAAAATTTCATTTAAACCAAAAATCAATTTTTATAACTACCACTTAGTGGTTTCACTATTCATCAAAAATTGATGTTTTTCAGAAAAATACCAAAACTTCACCCTAAGATATATTTGATATTCCAAATTCAAAAATGAGGTCCATTTTAAAAAATTCACAACATATATGTTGCATTAATTAATTTAATAATTAATTCCCGTTGTCAGAGTAAATAGCGTGTTTTTATGAAACAATAATTATCAAAAGATTGACATTAGTTTAAGTCTGATTTCAAAGTGAAATTAATTCCAACGACCACTATTGGATTTAATGGTAAAAATATATTATAATTTCACTTTAAAACCAATTCAAAAGATAATCTAATCATCTTAAAAAATTATATTAAAAAGTGGTTTTGAATTAAAATACAACATTTTACACTATTCATTAAAAAATGAACTTTATCGGAAAGATACCAAAAATTTACACAATGTAAATTTCGATGTCCCGATTCTAAAGAAGATTTATATTCGGTCCAATATAATCTATAAGATCAATCAAAACTATATTTAATGACGGTTCGCTGTCAAAAGGTGATAAGTAGACCTTTCGTGAAAATTAGAGTATATAAGCCTAAAATTGAATTCTTTTTGTATTTTAAGCCTTTATCATTTATTAGATAAATGTAAAAACATTTAACAAACATATATAATCATATGTTAGTTATTTATATCCATTCCCGCTACTACAACGACTACGTGTTAACTAACATTTAAAATAATATTATTTTATTACTAGTGTGCAATGAAAGATTTCAATGAAACTCTTTGTTGCGTATCGGGTATGCAATCGAACTTAGCAACCCCTTTAAAGTAAAATTAATATTTAAATCGTAAGTATTAATAAATATGAAAATTCTTTATTCTTTATTTATCTGGGATGTTACACTAATACCATCTAGTGTTTCCCCAATAAAACATCTTTTTATGTAAAAGTGTTTAATTCCCCTTCCAAATCTATTTAATAGAAGTAAAATACGTTCTAAATCCCCAATGGTTGGACGAACCATGAACTACAAAAACATGTGTACTTTTTCTTCGGAGTCACTCATTGTGGTGTTATATTTTTTATTCCCTGTTACATTTTTTTTCAATTTAAAAGATATATATTAACTCACATTCTTTATCTCCA
>CAUJRU010004744.1:0-10859 GCA_963277665.1 Viscum album
GAAGTTGAATGAGTTGATTTCAAAATATAAAACTGATTCTGGTTCTCAGATTTAGCCTATTGGAAAGTATAACAATGAGAAAAAAAGTTAGAAATGTATCATTTTATACCTAGATACTAGAATCATTACCTCATATCATATAACATCTTCATGGTACCTGAGGACAATGCCCAATGGGAATTATTGAAATCACCCATCACCTCTTTTCTCATAGGAAAAGGTGCAACATACTAGTTTTGGAAACATAGGATACCCTTTGAAAATAATAAACACTCACCAATGGTATCCCTACTGTAAATAAAGTCTATAATTCCATGGATTTCATCATCAAGTTGTTGATCCTAAAGAACCATCTCGAGAAGAGAGGAGGTAAATTACACACTCACCAAAACAACCACAGACTCATTCTCCCAGACTCCCAAATGTAATTGAGCAAATAGATCCATCAAATTCCACTCTTATGATGATTCCTTTATGTACTAGGTTAAATTTTTCTTGATCAAGTAATTATAAATGAAAATCCTATTTATAGGGGTATAGGTAATGTTGAAGTAAAAATATTGTAGGTACTCCACCCAACACCTCTGTTAGAGATCCAGATATTTTTTAGAGAAGATATAATTCAAGATATTTTGGTCAGAATAAATGGTAAAAATTTCACTAAAAAACTAATATTTCCAACTCTTAAGGTAATGCATCACATCTATGAATTCTAGATCATAGTTCAGATAATTTATCTCATGTGTCCTAAGCTGCATGGAACCATAATCTACCACGTTATTACCTTGCATAAGGACTTAGTCTAAACCCAAACTTGATGCATCATAGAAGACTAAATAGCCCCTGAATGACCTCTAGAAGAGTCAACATCGGAGAAAAAGTCAAAATACATTTCAACTCATCAAAAGAACTCTAAAATTTGACATTAAAAATAAAATTAACTCCTTTCTGGGTGAGATCGGTCATCAAAGAATCCAACTTTGAGAAATATCTTATGAATCCATGGTAATATCCTGAAAACCCCATGAATATATGAATCTAAAAAATATTATGTGGTTTCTCCCATATAATAACATCTTTAACCTTCTTAGGATCAACTAAAACACCATGTTCCGAGACCATGTATCCTAATAACTTCACTTCTTGAATCCAGCAACTATATTTCAAAAGTTTCATGTAAATTTGATTATTTCTCAATATTTCTAAAATCATTCCCAAATTACACACATGGTTCTCCTTATTCTAAGATTAAACTACTATATCATCCATAAATACCACCAAAAATGACTCAAGGTACTCCTGAAATACCATATTCTTCAACACCATAAAAATTTTATGATCACTGGTTAGACCAATGGAATAAAAAGATACTCATAATGGTTATAACTACTCCTGAAGGTAGTCTTCTAAATGTCAGACTCTTTTATTCCCAACTAGTGATAACTAGGTCGAAGATCAATCTTCAAGAACCACTTCTCCCCTTTCATTTGATCAAATATATCATTTATCTATGGAAATGGATATTTTTTCTTCACTGTAACTCGATTGAGTTTTCTATAATCAACACATAGTTGAAGTGTTCCATCATATTTCTCCATAAAGATAATAGGTGATGCCCAAGGTGAAACTCTTGGGTGTATAAATCATTTATATAGAAAATTTTCTAACTGATACTTCAATAATTTCAATTCAACCAGTACTATATGGTAAGAAGTAATAGAAACTAATTGAGTATCAGGTAATAAATCAATGGAAAACTCCACCTCTCTTACCGATGTAAAACTAGATAAATATAAAGGAAAAACATTGGGAAGCTATAAATTAATTAGAGAGAGATTTTCAATCAAATATTCTCACTCCAAGTTGAAATAAAACACTGATATTACTCTACCCAACTATGGAAAAAGAGTTCCATCTCTTCTTGGTATTAGGTCCTATTCCCCCTAGAAAACACAGCACACCCCATCGGGCATAGTAAAGAAGAAATGCAAAAGATAACAATAAATTCATACATTATGGTAAATCATCAAATCTATCCCAAAAATGATTTCAATTGGTTTCATTTCAAGAAAAAAAAACTCTAGGTAATGTCAAACTCCGATAAAGAGAAAACATAAGTGGGACATCGAAGACCCGTCTCTCTCTTAATTCTGAGAGGCATGGTAATATCCATTATAAAAGAAAAAATCTCCATATTAAGATTCATAAAATTCACAACATTGGTTTATATAAATGAGTTATATGCACCAGTTTCAAATAAAGTATCCACTAAGGATGAATCTATAGTGACGGTACCTCTCATAGTTGTTAGACCTGCATCATCTTCCTCTAGAGACTCATCCATTGTATAAATAATATTTGTTATGAATGCCTATAGATATAACCCCTTAATTATTGAAGCATTTTATTTAACTGTGGTACTTTTGGTGTTGATGATCTTGTTCCACTTTACAGAGTAGAAAAGGCATGACATAAATTCTATAAGTGGCATGAATGACTGCATGTTCCACAGATCTTAGGTGCCTTAGTGAAAACCCATTTTAAATTACCAACCTTGATACACTGAAATCAAGTCAAATGGAATTTTCCATGAATTATATGAGATCTAGATGATTCTTGCTATTGATATCCATTGTAAGACTCATTACACTTTCTCTTACCCTTGAAGGGACCAACAGAACTAGAATTGGGATAAAAATGAACTTTTATTAACCCTGACTTACCAATGAGTTCAAGCTTAACCATCAAGGCTCTATCTAGCACATTATCATAAGAAGTGAGCTTCAACAAGAAAAAATATGATCGGATATCAGTTCATAGACCTGTCTCGAACCGTCAAACACTCATCTTCACATTGGATACAATCTCAGGTAAAAACTATACAAGATAAACAAAATGGCTCACATACTACATCATGGTCCTATCACCCTTCTGGAGGTTGGGAAACTCTATATAATTTTACAAAACCATAGATTATGGATAGAAATTATCGATTAAAAATAACTCTAAAGTCCTTCCACTCTAATCCCTCATGCTTCTTTATCATCACTATTGAATTCCACCATCTCCTGCTAGGTCCCTCAAGCTTAAAGGTAGCACACTTCACCTTTATAGATTCTGGAAATTTTATGAACTCAAAAATAAGTTCAATATTTTTCAACCAATCCTCATCCTCTTAATTATCATTCAAACCTTGGAAATATTGTGGTTTTTTATAAAGAAACTCTTGGAAAAAATCTCCATATACGTCCTTTCAAGGTTCCATAGCTCGATTCTGAATAGGAACAAGCACCGCTACCTATCCCATAGCTTGTAAAACACACACCACTATCTCAATAATATTCCGGTACACTGGAGGATTTTCTCATCATGTTTCACTAGCAGCTTCCTCCTGGAGTCTATTTAAACATCTTTTTAGAGGCATGATGTTACAAAACATCAAAAGAAAACACCAAAACATCAGCAAGGATGAACATATTAACAACTCAAACAAGAGATACAAAAATATCAATTCTATCAAGAAGAATTCAATATTGGGATTATTCAACATACTCAAATCAAAAGTAAGTAAACTTCTAGAATTAGCTCAAAACATTCCTCAAAGACACTTTTCCCAAAAACCCATGGTGACTTAAGGATCATTACGATGAGATCTAGCTAGTAACTCACTTATAACTACCTCTTAAGTCTCATTAATCCTACAACATATCTACCAAGACAACCCAACTGCATACTGAATTCAAGGATAGATGAACAACTTTCCTTTGATACCATTTCTTCATGAACCATCCCAAATACTCTGGTACACTAATACATGAGCCATCTTTGACATGGATCAAGGGGTATTCCCGATCCCCACAAGTTGGAGACTAGCACCTAGTATCAAAATAGAATAAAAAATGAATGATTTTTTCACAAAATAGTGGAAGAAAAAAGATACAATTTAGTACTCTCAACACTCCAAAGGGATAAAGTACTAGAATCAAACAGGTAAAACAAAGCCCAAAAAAATACATCATCAAAAGACATGACATATTCCATGGTAAAAATATTATACATGTCCCATGTAATTGGTGGATCACATCACCACCAATCACCTCTATTACTCTGGGTTCCAAGTATAAAGAACATCCACCACCTCCAAGTGGAACTTTTCTGTTACTTGGACCCAGCATAAGATAATCTATAAATGGTTGAAGGAAAAGGTAGAGTGTGATATAAACATCCCAATAGGGTCTCACCAAGTTTTCTATAATAAATCCCATAATAATTAAACTACTTATGATTTTAATGTAAATAAAACAAGTCATGGCATGGAATTTACATATTTCCAAAAAAACATGATTTCATAATCAAAAGATGGTTGATATTTCAAAATAGTCTTAAATGAACATTTCATATAAAATATTTATATAAAATCGTTTTCATGAATAAAACAGTTCAATAATAAATGGCATGTAATCATAAAATCATACATACCATATCACCATGGAATAATCCATGTGGTGCATTAGTTTATGGTAAAAGGATCCTCACACTACTAAATCAGTGGTCTCTAATAAATGGGTACATGTGTCCTTTGACTAAAGTCATCAGGTCTCGACTCCCCCTCAGGGAAAATCATATTGTAGTAAGTTTATCTCAGTGTTTTTATCGTCAATATAGTGATGGGAGTCAGGTCCTAGTTTACTTTTCCTAATTACCCACTAACTATACAGGATCACATGTGCTTTAGTCGATTCAATCAATCATGGTAAAATTAATCATTTCAAATAAGTTCAAAATATAATTTCCTAAGTTTTATTTTTCAACATTCATTTTTCATTTCAAAACCAAATCATAGGTTTTCATCAATTCATACCTTTTCAAATCATCTTTCAATTTAATCCATTTATCTCAAGGTTCAACGTCAAATCAATTTCCAAATAAATCCATAATTGTTTCTCAAATCCATCTAACACTTTCAATTCCATTGAAATGGGGGGTTTTCAGAATCTCTATTCCATTTTTAATATCAAATTACAATCATCTAAAATTTGGGTTTTTAAATCATTTAAAAACTCATTTGAAATCCATCAATAAAATCAGGTTTTTTATTATAGTGAAAAATAATATGGAACTATATAACTTTAATCAATGATCAGGTAAACACCCACAATGGGAAATACTAATTACAAACAAAGGTTAAGAATATAAATAAGGAAATTCTTGATCACAAATCATCAAGATCAAATTCTGATTCAATTGGGAACACAATATCACGTCGCTTCTAAGGAAAGATAGTGCCAAGAGGGAGACAACCATAGTGAGGAAACTATCCAAAGATCAAATGTCAAACTGAGATGTCTATAATGGAATAAATCACCTAAAAACACCTATTATATCCCTATGTTTGAATAGGATAGGCTTCTCAAAGAATGAAATAATTTTAAAACTTCAACACACAAAAACCTACTGGGAAAAAGGAATTCATGATGTGAATACTCAATTTATGATGTGAATATCCCGAGTGGTGTATATGCTAAAAAAGGAATCACCTCAGGTTAAAAACCTAGATATTGAACATTTCACAGAATGAAAACAATCCATGGCCTTTATAATATTCACATCATGAAACTATTTCATGAATTTTACCGAGTGATGGATTCACATCGTGAATTACATTCACAGTGTGAATCTATCCTATAGATAGTACATGGACAGTTCATATAGAAAAACCTAGAAAAGGCCTCCATCTCACTTGAACCCAAATATCACCCTCTAAAACCTTTTAAACATTTATATATAGACTCCATTAATTCAAAAAAACATACATCCTAGGACTTTAGATCAAAACAATGGTCAAGAAATACCTAAAAGAAGGTAACATAGTGTTACATGTAAACCCAAAAAAATAACTATAGGAGAATAAAATATAAGTTTTTTGATATATAAATAACATATAATCTCCCCTAATTTAAATTTAAACATAAACAATCTCAATTTCAAAAGTGATATTGAAAACAAACCTTTATTGATTTTGGTAACCTTTGAATCAAAATCCATTGAAAGTGAGAACATGAAATAGAACATTAAATACCATGAATAAAAATATAATCATGATAAAATATTTCAAAGTGGTAGTATATACACTATATAAAATAAAATATGTGTATGATATGAACTATGTCTCGAAGAATGAAATTTGAGATGAGAACCCCTTTCAAATATTATAACATTTAAAGTAAGAATCTATGAATAAAGGGATTATGTTAAAGAAATTTAAAATTAAAAAAAATATAATTGGAAATACAATAGAAAAAAATAAAAGGTTGTAGTTTACATAATCTTAGAATAACATATTCAATTAATAATGTATATAACTCAATGAAAGGAAGTTAAGTTAAGAATTCCCTTATGACTTTTGTAATGTCTGAAATAAATGAAACTGAAAGAAAAAAAGTGAAATGGATTTGTAAATCCCATAAATTAAATAAAAAATATGATAAAATATATTCATGGGGTATTATATATTTCATATAAATAAATAATTTTGTGAATGTAGAACATATCTCAATGATATAAAATTGAGATGAAAAACCCTTACTGTGGACTTCTACTTGGTTTGACTCATTCTAACTCCCTATATAATAAATTTAGGTTGATTATTAATATGTATAAGAAAATTATTAATATTTATTTTACTTAAAACCATTCATTTATAATTACTTATTACCCATATAATAATTATTTATTGTTAAAATTAATATTTGAGTGTCAACTATTTAGTTTTCCATGCATGCTTTGGTTTAGCTGTTTAGGTGAATAATACTTGGTCATGGTTTCATCACCTATAGAATTTTAATAAAGATTTAATATATTTTTCTACTATATTTATAAAGTCCCATTATTGTTTAATGGATCTTATGGTGATAGTTCACATTGAACGCTTAAAAATCTCATTTTTAGTGATTATTAAATTAACAAAAGAATTCAATTAATTAATTAATGTACTTTCAAATATTAACATTCCATAATTATAAAGACATCTTAAACTAATATTTACTATATAATATTACCAATATTTAAGTTTCCTTATTCATTCATGATTTAAACTTTACAAGATTGTTCATGTAGGTGGTAAAACCGACCCAAACAAGAACATGTTCTAATGACTGAATGAGAAATAACATGTCTTTATGGTAATAATATCACCTTTACATAATATTTATGATTTAAAAACATGTAATTAAATGTAGAAATTTTATTTAATAATAGTTATAGGATGAATTACTATGAAAAATAAAGATAATAATCCATTACTTATAAAGAAGAAATTGTATCTTCTCTTGGAAGCCTTCTTAGTTTTGAAGGATTTGGGTCATCCTATTGAGACCAAAGGGATAAAAAAGGTGTGGTGGTATTATTAGGTAATTAAATATGGTATATTATAGGGATAAATTATAATTTTATGTGTTTCTTATAAAGCATAGTGGAGGGATCTTTTTATAAGTGAGAAAGGGTGGTTTTTTTATAAATAAAATTTTTTAAATATAAAAGGAATGTAATATTCAAGGAATGTTGATACAAAGTTGAAAATTAATGAATATTATATGATTTTAGGTTGATAAACCTTTTTTCTAAACTTTTAGAGATAATTTTTATGATATTTTAGGTTTTTATCCACTAACTAAACCTTTTTAACTCATTTTAGACTTAACCGTAGTGACTAACATTTACCTTAGTAACTTATTTTTATGCCTAAAAATAAAATAATAATTTGAAAATAATTTGAAAATTTTTATTAAAAATATTAAATATAGTTCATTAGATTCAATTTATAAAGGTGATAAAAATTAATTTTAATATAAGTGTGCATAACACATAAATACATTTTTGAGAAAAATATATTTTTAAGCATAAAATGAATTTATTATTATTTCTTACCAAGTGATAATAATTATATGGTTTTTGAATTTTTTAAATATATAAAAAAATAATTCATTCCATTAAAATCATTATTTAATAGAGATTATTAAATACAGAATATATAGAAAAGAAATTCTTTTAAAAATATATGTTTTAACTTTAAATGATTTTATCTTTATTACCAAATAATTAATAATCAATGAATGAATGTTTATTCATTTTTTACATATATAAAAAATCCATTTCATTAAATTTCATACTTTAAATATGATAAATTTAACTTTTAAAAAAACATATAATATATAATAAAAATAATTTTTTTAAAAAAAACATTTTTTATTTAGAAATGAATAATTAGATTAGTATTAATTATAGTTACTTAATTATTTATTGGATATTATTAATTTGTTTTACTAATAATTGCCTAAATTTTATCAATAAATTTTATTGACATCATTATTTAAAAGTAATAAACTTACTAAAAATCATAATTTATAAAAACATTTTCTCTGGAATCAATAGTATTTTCCTAAGCGAATTAAAACCTTTTAATTTTATTACAAAATAATTTATTTTTATAATTATGTTTCATTTAACTATCTTGTCATGTATTTAATTTTTTATTATAATAAATAATTATTCACTTTAGTTTGGTGTTGAAATTATCAAAATATATCAAACACATTGTATTTATTTAAAGATAAATACATACTAAAATCACAGGGTCTTACATTATCCCCCCTAAATAAATTACATCCTCATAATTTTAATTTCTATCATAGATGAAAATGGATGAGGATATTATTAACATGGTCATGACTCAAGATGTAATTTACAATTATTTATCTACCATAATATATTGGTTAATACTAAGAAACTCATCTTTTCTCTCATGAAAGGCATATGAATATAGTTTCATTTACCACAACCATTTGTGCCAAATATGCTTCCTTGGTTGGTTATAAGATTTTTTAGGGGCATAACTTTCACATATTCATTTTCATGATCTTTTTCTCAACCAAATTTTAAAACCAAAATGGTTATGATAATAATTTATAAACATATTAACATGGAAAATTAATTATAAGTTTCTTATCCTATGACACCTTCATTTAAACCCAGGATACATTTCGGTTCTGCTGGTTCAAACTATAAATCTTTGAGTTCAACCAATATTTTACTATGTTTTATCCTCTTAATTTCAATAATTTAATCCCCAAAAACAACTAACCCAAAATTATCAATAACGTTCTTACTATATTTAAAACCCAAAAATCATGGAAACATATGCTCCCATAATTCAACTTAACTTTTATTCCCTAAACAACATTTAATTAATAAATATATAATTTAATCATATATAATCCCAACAATATATATTAATATTTTCCCAGAATAAATTGTATCACCAAGATATCAAATTACAAACTAACTATAAATGTTATATATACCTCAATCATACATTCTTTTTAAAACCTAATAAACATCTCCTAAAATATCATGAATCATCTTAAAATATAATCACATAAAACCTCAAAAGGGTATCTATTCCTTCAAACTAATAATCACCCTTAAAATTATTAACCCATTATTGTATCTATCACTCTTTAATTATCCTCATATGATAACATATTAACTTCTAAAGTTTTCTAAACCCTGTTCTGAAAATAGCTGAAGTGCTCCATACCCACACTCCCATATCTAGTTCTAAAAACATATAATTTACATACTAGATTTGATACCAACTATGAAAACCTGAGCTTATACATCTAAAATTACAAGATTTATATAAAATATTGTATCACTTACATACCCAAGACCTTTTAGGTTTATAGTTTTAGATAATTAAGAAAACAATTTACCTAACAAAGACTATATCTTTCCCACCAAATGGGCATTTTTATGACTAAATATACTTCTAGAAACATCATACACAATAATATTATTAATTTAATATGGGAGTGGAAACATAATAAAATGTGATCTAAAATGATCGATAATGGTAAACAGAGTAGGTATCATTTGAATATCATAAGTGAGCATAATATGAACATATGAGTATGTGAATATAATCAAAGTGCATGGAAATAACATAAGAGAATCATACCCAATAACACATAGCTCAAAAGATGATTTATGTAGCTATGTTTATTCCCATTGGTGTGGTTTTCATTTGATTTCATTTTTTTGTTTTGTATGGTTATTTCATGGTTGAGGTCCTAGCTTTGGATGTGGGGGATAGAGTTCTTGTGTTCGTCCCGGTAGGCATTCATCATGGATCTAGTTTTCTATTGGTTTAATGTTTCTGGTAGTGATGAAAGATGTACCAGGGATGATGATAGTTGAGATAGATGTGGGTCACATCGGTGCTAGGATCAAGGAATTGTCTCAGTTTTCACCTACAAGCTCATCTAATTTTTTAAAATTTTAAATTTGAATTGTTTGACTATGTTTGTTCTGGATCTGTGGTTTTCAAAGTAAGGTGGTGATTAGTTGGGGTCTTTGATTTTGTATGTTGTATGGTTCCCTCTTAATCTAAATTAGTTATAGTTGAAAATAAAAAAAATGAATTTGGATGGATGGATTATTAGGAGTTTGGAAACACGATTCAATAATCATAATCCATGAAATCATAACATAGTCATAAGAATGTGGCATATACATGAGCATAGAAAATCATTCGTTAGTACTTTGATCAATTACAAGACCATCATCACATAGTGGATAGAGTACCTTAATGGATTAGGTTATATATCTAATTCTGAACATTTCAACTCATGATATATAAGGATTTACCCAATGCATTTTAGGGAAATATAATTCTAGGCTCACTCATTACATAGTGGACAAAGTCCCTTGGGGGTTTGGGTTCACTCCCCATTCCCTATAATATCATGAGATAATGACTTACACAGTTTATTGGAGGTATATAATAGATCCACCCATAATAT
>CAUJRU010004745.1:0-10855 GCA_963277665.1 Viscum album
GACTTTTTCCTCACAAGGACCAATAGTGGATGGAGAGTATGTATTAACTATAGGAATCTCAAATCAGTTTCCAAAAAATGCCATTTCTGTAACACCCCAGGTAAATAAAGAATATGACATCTTTATATTTATCCATATTTTTGAATAAAATATTAATATGACTTTAAAGGGGACGCCATGCTCGATGGCGTACCCAACACGCAACAACGAGTTTCTTGGGAATCTTACGATACACTCTAATAATAAAATAATATTATTTTAAATGGTAGTTAACATGCAGTCATTGTATTTGCGGGGATGGATAGAAATAACTAAAATATGATTAAATATGTTTTTAAACGTTTTTACTTTTATCCAATAAAATATAAAGGCTTAAAATACGGAAAGAATTCAATTTTAGGCGTATATGCCCTAGTTTTCACTAAAGGTTCCCTTATCGCCTTTTGATGGAAAACCATCATTAAATATAGTTTTGTTCACTCTTATACATTCTATTGGACCAAATAAAACTCTTCTTACGAATTGGGACATCAAAATTTACTTTGTGTAATTTTTTGGTATCTTTCCGATAAAGATCATTTTTTAATGAATAGTGTAAAATGTTGTATTTTAATTCAAAACATCTTTTTAATCTAATTTATTTATATGATTAGATTATCTTTTGAATTGGTTTTAAAGTGAAATTAGAATATATTTTTACCATTAAATCCAATAGTGGTCATTGAAATTAATTTCACTTTGAAATCAGACTTAAACTAGTGTCAATCTTTTGATACTTATTATTTCATAAAAACACGCTATTTGCTCTGACAGTGGGAATTAATAATTAAATTAATTAATGTGACTTATATGTTTTGAATTTTGTAAAATAGACTTCATTTTTGAATTTGGAATATCAAATATAGCTTAGGGTGAATTTTTGGGATTTTTCTGAAAAACTTCAATTTTTGATGAATAGTGAAACCACTAAGTGGTACTTATAAAAACTGATTTTTCCGTTTAAATGAAATTTTGCCATCTTTGTGTTTTGAATTTCAAAAATATGATATACATGTTTTTCATTAAGAAGTAAAATGTGGTTCAATGGGATAAAAAAATTTTGGTGAATAGTAACTTATTAAGTTTTTAATCACGATTAGAGGTAATTAGTGTAGTTTATGGTAAGAATAATGTTTTGATAAAATGAAATGACCTAGACACTTGTACTACCCTCATTGGATGTGTCATTGATGACCAAGAAAATCCATGGGTCAACTTGGGGACCCCATGGAGCCACTTTGGTTGGGAAATGACATAAATATATTTTTATTTAATGTTAAAGTAAAAATGACACAAACATGAGATGTTTTACTAAAACAATTTTTACATGAAGTTATACAAGTCATATTTTTGAATATAAATAGTCATTAGAAAGATAAAAAGATTTAATACATCATAGTATCTTTTTTATTTTTTAGAAATTAAATAAATTAAATTATTTATGACATCATGATGGTGCAGCGATGAGCTCATTATTTAACGATTTAAATAAAATGGAAAGATAATGTAATATCTAAGACCTACACATGTCAAAAGCCTATTGGATGAGTGGATTTTGAACCCTTATCACCTTATCCTAGAAATACATCAATGTGGGACCTTTAAAATCCGAAACTCTTTTGAAAATAAAGTAACATTTTGTAACATTACAAGAGTGTCCCTCCTCTCCTCTTATAAAAGGCCCCCACCTCTACCTCCTTACCCACACTTCAAAAGCCTTTGGCTCGGCCAACCCCTGACCATTTTGTCTCTCCACATCCCTCTCTTAATCCTTGAAGCCTCACATTGGGCATAAGTCTTACCAAGGAAGCCTTTGAGCTCAAATCTAAGAGAGTTACCCGATTTTAAGGTAATGTCTTCACTTGAGTCCTTTTGTTTTATTTTGCTTCTCCAACCCCCTAAACTCTTTTTATTCATTTATTTTGTAACAACTACCGTATCTTAAATATACTAGGATGTTTTTATAAGAATTATTCTAGATACACTTACACACACCTACATCTAATGGTTAAATAACATACTGTTTCCGTGGATGGCGAATTTCTTCCTCCTGAAACGATGATTGTTCAACATTATTTTAACACCTTCAAAGGTGGCCATTAATATGACACTATACTTATATATGATATATAATATGTTTATGTTTTACTTAATCTTCTGTATTTTTCATTTATGTCATACCTTTATGGTTTCCATTATGGGTAAACGTGATATCTTCATTTAAGGAACTGCGGACTACCGCCCCCTCAAAGTGATGTGATTCGTTAATGCCATATGTGGGATGTATAAAGGATGGATTTAAAGTTATTATATATGATGTTATAATGTAATTATAATATAACTTTATATCATTATTATTTTCTTTCCATTAAAGTATGAGATAAAAATGAAAGTAGCGTTCATGCGTACGTACGGCTTACCGTCTCCATGAACAATGCATTTCATTTCTTATCCCCACATGTAATGTATTATAATGAGTACATATATATAATGGATATATATGATGTATGTTACATGTAAATGATTAATATAATTCTGGAATTAAAATATACATACCTTTTATATAGTTTTAATTCCATTAATATGACATAGAAATGAAAGTAGCGTTCATGAGTACGTACGGCTTACCGTCTCCATGAATGGTGCATTTCATTTATTTCCCCTAAATGATTATGTGATATTATAAATACATGTATATGATGGATATATATTATATATATTATATTCAAATCAGGAATGTCATTCTGGATATAAAGAACCTTTGACCACATGAACAACATGTAATTGTAAGAAGTCCACTTTCGACTTAAGAACCAAATATCGACAAAACAAACATTATTAACATAATGATTACATAATTTTTATAACATGGAAATAAGTGATTTAAAAGGAATAATAAGCTTTAAAAAGTTTCTTAATCAATTAGAAATTAACTCAAGTTTATTATTCAGGACGTTAAAGAACGATCAAGTCAAGTCGGACCCGAGGTAAGGGATCCTACTCCTCTCTTTCTTTTTAAGTACACACTTTTATGTCATTCCTTTTAAAGCTCATCTTTCTTGTTATTGGGATGATATTTTATATTACTATTACTGTAATTTTTATGTTCATGTGATGAGATACCCAATTCTCTCTCATCGATCCATTTTGGAAGTTTTGAGTGGCGCTGTTACGCTGCCGAATTTTCGTAAGAGATCTAACCTCTCTCTTTCTTTTTAAGTACTCTCCTTTATGTCACTTATTTTAAGCTCCACTTTGTTATGATGGGGGATGTTATTTTATATTACTCTTGCTGTAAATTTTATTTTAATATTATGAGATACCCTATTTGATCTCATCAATCCATTTTTGGAAGTTTTAAGTGGTGATGTTAGCCTGCCGAGTTTTCGTAAGGGATTTTTCATCTCACTTTTATTCCCGTGATATTTATGCTACATTTTCCACAATTTCCTTTGAGTGGTGTATTTACTATCCATTATTCTACTCTTTGTGTAATATAATTTCTTTTATGAGTATTTACATCAATGTTGTATTGTCGTTCTTTCATGGGGCGTATGTTTCGAAAGATACCCATGTCGGTAAGGGAACCTTTCACCCTCCTCTTTTTAAAAGACTTATTTTGTTGGGTCTTTTAATTTACATATTTTTATGTTGGGATATGTTCTCATATATCCTTATTGATGTAAATTTTATATCCATGTGATGAGATACCCTTTTTTAATGTGACGTCGTTAGGCTGTCAAGGGAACTTCTTAACCCAATTTCGATTTCTTTGGGTTCAGCATGTAGTTATTGAATATATCATCCATTGAATATTTGTGAATGACCTTTTATTATTTTAAACTTAATATCCACTTATATTTAATGTATTCATTTGTCACACATAATTATGTAATTGATTTATCCTTAGACCAAGGATACCATCTTTGTAAGGGACTTCGTCTCAATCTCCTTTCATTGAGGCATATTCTATTTTATACACAACCTTCTTTTATATGGTGTATAAACCCCTTTGACTTTTATGTTTATTCAAAAGGAATATTTTTTATATGAAGTGTTTATTAAACGACAAAAGGGAATGTTTTTGTCGTACGTATGCGGTGACAATGACATCTCGGCCGCCGTGACCATTATTTGAGTTTCGGCTTCCTCTACAAGCCATACCATCTTTTTAAAAGAAAAATAAATACCATGTTTTACTTTTATTTTATTTTGGTATTGAAAATTGTTTTCATAATGTATTTATATAAATGTGTTGTATTGATATCTTGTTACTGAAAGGTGGAAATTTTATGTTTCCTTTATGCGTGTTTTATGTGATAAGATTATGTTATGATTCTTGGGAATTGTTATGAAGACAGGTGGTTCCGTGATAAACTAAGGGCGGGTGAGACCGATATAGCTCTCCAATGCATTGGGTAACGCGAAGGAGTGAAACGTTAAGGTTTCACCGAAGAGATTTAGGGAATATACCATGATGGGTATTCCAAAACATAACCAAGAGGGTTACTCCCTACGTAAGAATTTTATGAATGCCTCAAGTTACCTTTTATGTCTTATGATTTCTATATTTTATTCATGATTTGATGAGGTATGTTAAAGTGCCTATGTTTTATGGGTAAAGTATGATTTAATTCTTATGTATATATGAACTCTTGTTTCCTTTCCATATTTTTTATAACCCTTACTGAGATTTTTATGCTCATCCCGAGTTTTTGAAATGTTTTTCACGGGTCAAGGGAAAGGTACATGATGTGATGATAGTGTCAAGGATGTGTCAAGAAAGAATCCATGTTTTATTTTAAATATATTTCCATTGATGGGAAGAATGAATACGTTCTTTTATGTAACCACTTTGTTTAAATGTGGAATGTAATGCAAGTTTTATGATCTAATTCTCTAAAACTCTAAACCTGAAAAGATCCTCAATGTGTAATCTTGTATTAACTCAAGATTGAGTAAGGTTCAAGTCTGGGGGTTTATAGTTGGTATCAAAGGTCGGTTTAGATAACTTTAGAGGTTAGGGTATTCTTTAAGCATAAGTGACATTACCATAATGGTTAGGATTTCAGAAAGAGTCCTAGTTTTAGATAAAGTGAATGAGTAAGTATATCTTAGTGTTTATCTTCTTCATTAGTACATGATGGTTTTGTTTCTATACTCACACTGACCTTTCTGGTTTTAGTAAATGGCTGGATCTAGCAGACACCAAAGTAACAGTGGATGTGAAGGAAACTGTGACAGTTTTTTGAGCAAGCAACTGAATGTTATGGGAGCTACAATGAGAACTCTTGTGATTATCCTCAACCAACAATCTGGAGTCAGGATTGACCACCTAAACCTTGGTGATTTCTCTAAGACATCATATACGCGAGAAACAAATCCCTACAAAACTAAAGGTAATGATCATAAAGGTAAGAGTGTTCAAAAACTTATGTGTCAAAAATTTGGAAAGAAACACCTAGGAAAATGTTTTAAAGGGACAGAAATATGCTATAGATGTGGAAATGAAGGTCATAAAGAAAAAACATGCCATTGAAAAAGGAAGCATCCAGTTGACTCGAGGAAAGGGAAAGAAGTTCATTCTGAGGGATCAATTGAATGTTTTAAATGTGGTGTGCATGGTCATTATGCAAACACATGTCCTATGAATAAGTTTCGTGAATGGGATCACCAAGAGTGTACAAATGTTCGTTTACCAATACCTAATTCTATTCCGATTGAGGATGAAGAAACTGACAATGACCAATCAAAGGTATGTATTATTTCATGACTATTATTTTCCTTTTTTGGAATCTTAGGATATGATTCATGATTTTTTTTGTAGGAAAGAGGTATTTCGGAATAAGTTGGAAAGGAATGGTTAATGGATCATGAAGAATGTTGAATGAGTAAGATGTCAACATATAAGGGCTTCAAGAGTTATGGTGAAATTCTTAAGAGTATTAAGTGTCTTTTGATGATGGGGTTACATTAGAAGACTTTTTATATTATGTGTAACCCTGATGTTTAATATATGCAAATTTTATTCAAGGAATAATTATCTTTTCTTCTGTGGACATAGTTATAAAGAACCATTTGGGTTTATATGATCTTTACTTTTGAGGTAATTATAGGTTACTATATGTTATGATTGAAGTGAAAGGCATGAGATAAAATTGAGGTTAAATTATGTTATGGTTATTTTTGATGATTTTATCCCTTTTGTGGAATGATTTGAGAATTATATAGTTTTGGAAAAAGGACAACACGCAGACCGTGTGTCTACCCGTCGCATCGGACAAAGCTGCAGCAATCGAACCCACAACCAAAGTGCGACTGGTATTTATCACCTACCACTGGACTACGTGCAGTCCCTGCTTAGTTTGAATAATTCTTTTTAGATAGATGATTTTATGAAAAAATAGTATGTTAATTTTGGGTTATCTATGGAAATTTATTAACCTATCATGGAGAATATGTGATTAGGTTAATTACTTTTCAATACGAGACATTAAGAGCAACTGATGTTGTTTGGAGATAAATGTTACGATTTTACTTGGAAGAATATGTGAGTAAATCCTTCAAATATTTGGGTTTCAACCTTAGTTTGGTTTACTTTGAAGAATTTTATGGACAAATTGTTTATCGAATGGTCCTTGTTGAACTTTGGGTTTTGTTGGACAAATTTTGGAGATTAAGCATAGATTTTCTTTTTATAAAGGGTTATCCTTTTCTGGATTATCTGATCTTGTACTAACCTTTTTGGTTTCGGTATTGGTTAATGTCTAAAGACATGGGAAGTATATATTTCTCTTTTTTGGATTAGGTGATTCTCTAGAAGTTGATTATAGTACTCTTAATGTGAAAAAGTCTTCCTAAATACTCGTCTTTTGGAGAAAATATGAGTTTGTGTAAGGAATCTAATAAAAGTTGAAAGTCAACATGATAAGTGATTATGTTTCCTTATGAATAAATTCTTCAATAAAAAGTAACTTAAAACAAAAATGTTGTCTATTAACTTTTCCTACTGGGAAACCGAATACCGTTTAACCCATCACAAGATTGTGATTTTCTTGTGGTTATCTTTCTCCTAAACATGTTTTCTATCACTCTCCATCAGAACATGACCCTTTGTTTTTTTCCTCCATGTCCATATTTTCATACTTGTAATCCTAGTATGGGTTAACTCGGGTGACCTTTGTACTTATCATTATTGTTATTAAAGTGATTGTTTTACTGACTCTTGTTCCGATGTGGGACTTTCAAGGATGTTTCCAAGACAAATTTTAAAATTGCGAGAACGCAATTCCCAAAAGGGGTAAGGATGCAACACCCCAGGTAAATAAGGAATATGAAATCTTTATATTTATCCATATTTTTGAATAAAATATTAATATGACTTTAAAGGGGACGCTATGCTCGATGGCGTACCCAACACGCAACAACGAGTTTCTTGGGAATCTTATGTTGCACTCTAATAATAAAATAATATTATTTTAAATGGTAGTTAACATGTAGCCATTGTATTGTCAGGGATGGATATAAATGACTAATATATGATTATATATGTTTTTAAATATTTTTACTTTTATCCAATAAAATATAAAGGCTTAAAATACGGAAAGAATTCAATTTTAGGTGTATATGCCCTAGTTTTCACTAAAGGTTCACTTATCACCTTTTGATGCAGAACCATCATTAAATATAGTTTTGTTCACTATTATACATTATATTGGACCAAATAAAACTCTTCTTAAGAATTGGGACATCAAAATTTACTTTGTGTAAATTTTTGGTATCTTTCCGACAAAGTTCATTTTTTAATGAATAGTGTAAAATGTTGTATTTTAATTCAAAACCTCTTTTTAATCTAATTTATTTATATGATTAGATTATCTTTTGAATTGGTTTTAAAGTGAAATTGGAATATATTTTTACCATTAAATCCAATAGTGGTCGTTGAAATTAATTTCACTTTGAAATCAGACTTAAATTATTGTCAATCTTTTGATACATATTGTTTCATAAAAACACGCTATTTGCTATGACTGTGGGAATTAATTATTAAATTAATTAATGTGACATATATGTTTTGAATTTTGTAAAATAGACTTCATTTTTGAATTCTTAATATCAAATATAGCTTAGGGTGATTTTTTTGGATTTTTCTGAAAAACATCAATTTTTGATGAATAGTGAAACCACTAAGTGGTACTTATAAAAACTGATTTTTCCATTTAAATGAAATTTTGCCATATTTGTGTTTTGAATTTCAAAAATCCGACATACATGGTTGTCATTAAGAAGTAAAATATGGTTCAATGGGATAAAAATTATTTTTTGGTGAATAGTAACTTATTAAGTTTTTAATCGCGATTAGAGGTAATTAGTGTAGTTTATGGGAAGAATAATGTTTTAATAAAATAAAATGACCTAGAAACATATCCTACCCTCATTGGATGTGTCATGGCCGACCAAGAAAATCAATGGGTAAACTTGGGGACCCCATGGAGCCACTTTGGTTGGGAAATGACATAAATATCTTTTTATTTAATGTTAAAGTAAAAATGACACAAACATGAGATGTTTTACTAAAACAATTCGTACATGGCGTTATAAAAGTCATATTTTTGACTATAAATAGTAATTGGAAATCTAAAAATATTTCCTACATCATAGTATTTTTTTTATAATTTTTAGACATTAAATAAATTAATGTATTTATGACATCATTATGGTGCAGCGATGACCTCATTATTTAACGATTTAAATAAAATGTAAAGATAATGTAATTTCTAAGACCTACAAATGTTCAAAACCTATTGTATGAGTGGATTTCGGACACTTATCACCTTATCCTTGAAATACATCAATATGGGACCTTTAAAATCTGAAACTCTTTTGAAAATAAAGTAACATTTTGTAACTTTACAATAGTACCCCTCCTCTCCTCTTATAAAAGGCCCCACCTCTACCTCCTTACCCACACTTAAAAAGCATTTGGCTCGGCCAAACCCTGCCCATTTTGTCTCTCCACATGCCTCTCTTACTCCTCGAAGCCTCACATTGGGCAGAAGTCATCCCAAAGAAGCCTTTGAGCTCAAATCTAAGAGAGTTACCCGATTTTAAGGTAATGTCTTCACTTGAGTCCTTTTGTTTTCTTTTTCTTCTCCAACCCACCTAAACACTTTTTATTAATTTATTTTGTAACAACTCCAGTATCTTAAATATAGTAGGATGTTGTTATAAGAAGGATTCGATCTACACTTACACACACCTACATCTAATGGTTAAAGAACATACTGTTTTCGTGGATGGCGAATTTCTGCCTCCCAAAATGATGATTGATCAACATTATTTTAACACCTTCAAAGGTGGCTATTAATATGACACTATACTTATATATGATATATAATATGTTTATGTTTTACTTAATCTTCGGTATTTTTCATTTATGTCATACCTTTATGGTTTCCATTATGGGTAAACGCGATATCTTCATTTAAGGAACTGCGGACTACCGCCCCCTCAAAGTGATGTGATTCGTTAATGCCATATGTGAGATGTATAAAGGATGGATTTAAAGTTATTATATATGATGTTATACTGGAATTATAATATAACTTTATATCATTATTATTTTCTTTCCATTAAAGTATGAGATAAAAATGAAAGTAGCGTTCATGCGTACGTACGGCTTACCGTCTCCATGAACAGTGCATTTCATTTCTTATCCCCACATGTAATGTATTATAATGAGTACATATATATAATGGATATATATGATGTATGTTACATCTAAATGATTAATATAATTCTGGAATTAAAATATACATACCTTTCATATAGTTTTAATTCCATTAATATGACATAGAAATGAAAGTAGCGTTCATGCGTACGTACGGCTTACCGTCTCCATGAACGGAGCATTTCATTTCCTTCCCCTAAATGATTATGTGATATTATAAATACATGTATATGATGGATATATATTATATATATTATATCCAAATCAGGAATGTCATTCTGGATATAAAGAACCTTTGACCACACGAACAACATGTAATTGTAAGAAGTCCACTTTCGACTTAAGAACCAAATATCGACAAAACAAACATTATTAACTTAATGATTACATAATTTTTATAACATGGAAATAAGTGATTTAAAAGGAATAATAAGCTTTAAAAAGTTTCTTAATCAATTAGAAATTAACTCAAGTTTATTATTTAGGACGTTAAAGAACGATCAAGTCAAGTCGGACCCGAGGTAAGGGATCCTACTCCAATCTTTCTTTTTAAGTACACACTTTTATGTCATTCCTTTTAAAGATCATCTTTCTTGTTATTGGGATGATCTTTTATATTACTATTACTGTAATTTTTATGTTCATGTGATGAGAGTCCCTATTCTCTCTCATCAATCCATTTTGGATGTTTTGAGTGGCGCCGTTAGGCTGCCGAATTTTCGTAAGAGATCTAACCTCTCTCTTTCTTTTTAAGTACTCTCCTTTATGTCTCTTCTTTTAAGCTCCTCTTTGTTATGATGGGGGATGTTCTTTTATATTCTTCTTGCTGTAAATTTTATTTTAATATGATGAGAGACCCTATTTGATCTCATCAATCCATTTTTGGAAGTTTTAAGTGGCGCTGTTAGGCTGCCGAGTTTTCGTAAGGGATTTTTTATCTCACTTTTATTCCCGTGAGATTTATGCTACATTTTCCAAAATTTCCTTTGAGAGGTGTATTTACTATCCATTATTCTACTCTTTGTGTAATATACTTTCGTTTATGAGTATTTACATAAATGTTGTATTGTACTTCTTCAACACATG
>CAUJRU010004746.1:0-10849 GCA_963277665.1 Viscum album
CTTCATCCCCAAAACACTAAAATTATTTTAGTATCATTATTATATTAAATATTAAATCAAATAAATATAAAAATTTATAATAATTATTCGATCTACACTTACACACACCTACATCTAATGGTTAAAGAACATACTATTTCCATGGATAGAGAATTTCGGCCTCCCGAAACGATGATTGTTCAACATTCTATTAACACCTTCAAATGTGGACATTAAGATGACACTATATTTATATATGATATATAATATGTTTATGTTTTTCTTTAAGATTATGTATTTTTCATTTGGGAATACCTTTATGGTTTCCATTATTGGTAAACGTGATATCTTCATTTAAGGAAGTGCGGACTCCCGCCCCCTCAAAGTGATGTGATTCGTTAATGACATATGTGGGACATGTAAAGGATAGATTTAAAGTTATTATATACGATTTTATACTGGAGTTATAATATACCTCTATATAATTATTATTCCATTCCATAAAAATATGAAATAGAAATGAAAGTATCATTCATGCGTACGTACGGCTTACCGTCTCCATGAACGGTGCATTTCATTTCTTATCCCCAAATGTAATATACTATTATAAGTACATGTATATAATGGATATATATGATGAATGATAAATCTAAATGATGAATATAATTCTGGAATTAAAATATACATACCTCTCATTTAGTTTTAATTCCATTAATATGACAAAGAAATGAAAGTAGCGTTCATGCGTACGTACGGCTTACCGTCTCCATGAACGGTGCATTTCATTTCTTACCTATAAATGATTATGTAATATTATAAATACAAGTATATGATGGATAAATATGATATATATGATATCCAAATTAGGAATTTCATTCTGGATATAATGAACCTTTAACCACACGAACAACATGTAATTGTAAGAAGTCCACTTTCGACTTAAGAACCAAATATTGATAAAATAAACATTATTAACTTAAATGGTTACATAATGTTTATAACATGGAAATAAGTTATATAAAAGGAATAATGAACTTGAAAAAGGTTCTTAAGAAAATAGAAATTAACTCAAGTTTATTATTCAGGACGATAAAGAACGATCGAGTCAAGTCGGACCCAAGTTAAGGGACTTCATCTAAATCTCCTTTCGTGGAGGCATATGTATTTTTATACACAACTTTATTTTATACGGTGTATAAACCCATTTGAATTTTACTTTTATAGAAAAGTAATATTTTTCTATGAAGCGTTTTACTAAACGACAAAAAGGAATGTTTTTTTAACGTACGCGGTGACAAAGACCTTTTCCACCGCTGTGAGTATTATTTGGTCTTTGGCTTCCTCAACAAGCCGTAATGTTTTTAAAATAAAATAAATAACATATACTCTTATATGTATTTTGGTATTGAAAATGTTTTTGATAAAGGATTCTATTATGTCAACATATTTAAATGATATATTTTGATTGAAATGTGGAAATGTTATCATTCCATTATATTGGTTTTATGTTTTATGAATTTATATTGGTACTTGGACATTTGACGGGTGGTTACCTGATAAACCATATGATGGGTGGTGCTGTGAATACCAGGATGAGCGGTTACGTTATAACCTCCAATGCATTGGGTATGGAAGTCGGTTGTATGGCAATTCCATTAAGTATGTATGGAAGTTGCCCGTATGGCTATTCCATTAAGTGATATGTGTGGAAGTCGAACGTATGGTTATTCCACTTAAGTTTGTTTATGTCACATGTTACCTTTATATGTTATGTGATCTTTTTATGAGTTTTATGGAAATCTTCTGGTTACAACAAGGTAAGTAATGATCTTTTATTCAGTGAAGAGTTTTTACTACTTCATAAAGGTGAAATGTATTACTTTGATAAAGTATCCATGCTTGATTTGTTGTTTTGATAAAATAATAGTTTTCATTCTTTGTGTATCCCTTACTGAGCTCTTTATGCTCACCCCATGTTTTTTTTGAAATGTATTTCACAGGACCAAATGTGGAGTAGGGTCAATAATGGGATCAAGGGAATGTCATGCTATATAAAACATGGAACTAGAAATGTTTCTTTTTAAGAGTTTTTCTATGATATGGAAAGATAGTATAAGTGTCTACATTGTAATCGTTGGAGTTGTAGTAGTTATGTTCTAATTCTCTAAAACTATAATCCTGAAAAGATCCTCAATTTGAATGATTCATTTAATTCAATATTAAGATATGTTTAAGGCCGGGGCCTTATAGTTGGTATCAGAGGTCGGTTTAGACAACTTTAGGAGTTAGAAAAGTGTAAAATTATAAGTTAGTTTATGGTATGATTAAAATGATATAGAATTTAAAGACTACCATGTTGCTTCGCAAAAGATATTTCTATGTTCATAATGGTTTTCCGCAGATGAAACAAAGCAGCTATGTTGGGACGACATCAGGAGGAAGACAACCTTCCAAATCAGCAACCTGAGATGGTCAGAATCGGAACTGAACAGTTGGTTACAGTGATGGCACAGTTGAATCAGGCTATAAATGGTGGTGGAATCCATGCACGAGATCAGCTAGATCATCCACAGAGGAACATGTCAGTGGTGGAACATTTAATGAGGCAACATCCCTCGCCATTAAGAGGATCATCTGACCCCGTGCAAGCTGAAGGGTGGATTAAAGCACTGGAGAAGATTTTTGAGGTCATGGTGTGTTCTGAACATCCAAAGGTTAGTCTTGTTGTTTACCGTTTTGAAGGTGAAGCTGATCAGTGGTGGTCGATGGTGAAAAATATCAGGGATAGTGATGAGATTGAGGATCTTTACTAGGGAGAATTCAAAGGTATGTTTCTTGAGAAATATTTTCCTAAGGTGGTTCGTCTTAGGATGGAAAAACAGTTCCTAGAATTGAGGCAGGATGATGATTTATTGGCTGCTTATGAAGAAAAGTTCACTCGATTGGCAATGTATGCTCCAAACATCATACAAGATATTGATAGTAAAATAAACCATTTTTACTCATGGTTAAAGACAAAGTATCGAAGGGATTTAGCTTCTCGTGAGTTCAAAATTTATGAAAAACTTGTTCGATGTGAGGAGAAGGTGGAAATGGAGTTTGTCAATGATAAGGTGTTCTATGACAAACAACAGAATAAGAGGTCCAGTTAGTAGACAAAGTGGAAGAATTCATCAAATAAACAAGGAGGTATGAAAACCCAAAATCCATCCTGTGAGAAGTGTGGTAAAATGCATCCTTGAGAATGTTTATCCATGTCTGGTAAGTGCTTTTGGTGTGGTAAGTCTTGTCATATTGCTCATAACTGTAAGGAAGATGATCAAGCAGGCAATGAAAAGCCAACGGTAGGATGTTTTAAGTGTAATGAAATGGGTCATTATGAAAATGACTGTCTAACGAAGAACTCGACTAGGGGAAATCAGCTTGACTACAATCAGAAAGGGGTGGTGAAATCCTTTGCAACAACTTCAGCAGATGTTGGGAAATCGAATGAAGTGGTATCAGGTACACTATTTGTTTGTTCATATTATACCAATGTGTTGTTTGATTCAGGGTCTACAAACTCTTTCATTTCTAATAAGTTTTCTAGTAAATTGGAAATTCCATATCAAGATCTGAATCCTGTACTTATGGTAAAAACACCCAAAGGGAACGTTCAGACAAAAAGGAATTATAAGAACCTTCCTATCCTTGTGTGTGGAAAGAATCTACCAGAAAACCTTATTGTTTTCCCTCTAATAGAGTTTGCTGTTATTTTGGGCATGGATTGGCTTTCATTTTATCATGTTAAGACTGACTGTAGAGCTAAAATGGTTTCTTTTCAGAAAGATTTTCAGTTTGTGTAGATGAATGAACCCTTGATTTTGATAACATATCAAGAAGTTGAGAAACCAGTAAAAGATCGAAATGAATGTTACCTTGCACATATTGTTGAAAATAAAGGAACTGTTCAGATTAATGATGTGCCAATGGTAAATGAGTATCTTGATGTTTTTTCTGATGAGTTGCCTGGTATTATTCATGATCGGGAAGTTGAATTTACTGTTGACTTAGTTCCTGGTTCTAAACCAATTTCAAAACACCCTTATCGAATGGATCAAGTTGAACTTTTAGAGTTAAAGAAGCAATTTCAAGAGTTATTAGATAAAGGATTCATTCGACCTAGCGCATCACCATGGGGTGCTCCTGTCTTGTTTGTTAAAAAGAAAGATGGATCAATGAGACATTGCATTGATTGTAGAGCCTTGTATAATATTACTAGTAAGAACATGTATCCTTTTCCTCATATCTATGATTTGTTTGATCAGCTCCAGGGAGCTCAGTATTTTTTGATGATTGACTTGAGGTCGGGATACCATCAGTTGAAATTAAAAGAAGCAAACATTCTCAAGACTGTGTTCCATACTATATATGGCCATTATGAATTTTTAGTTATGCCTTTTGGGTAAACCAATGTACCTACTATATTCATGGACCTTATGAATAGAATTTTCAATGAGTTCTTGGATAAGTTTGTGGTTTTTATCATCAATGATATTTTGGTGTTTTCTAAAATTAAAGAGGAGCATGAAAGTCATTTAAGGGTTATCTTGAAAACCATATAAGAAATGAAACTATATGGAAAATTCAGCATGTGTGAGTTTTGGTTACAACAAATTTCGTTCCTGTGTCATATTGTTTCAAAAGATGGCATAACTGTTGGTCCTGATAAAATAAAAGTCGTTGAAGAATGGCCAAGACCCACAAATGTAACCAAGATCTGTAGATTCCTTGGTTTGGCAGGTTACTACCGAAGGTTTGTTGAAAATGTTTCACTGTTATCTAGTCCAATGACTAAGCTATCTCAGAAGGGTGTTATGTTAATCTGGACAAAACAATGTGATGATTGTTTTCAGGAGTTGAAAAGAAGATTGGTGAATGCTACAGTTTTGGCACTTCCTTCCAGGAAAGGTGAGTTTGTTATATACAGTGATGCTTCGTTGAAGGGACTTGGATGTGTCCATATATAGAATGATCAGGTAATTGCATATGCTTCACGTCAGTTGAAAATCATGAGGTAAATTACCCTACACATGATTTGGAATTAGCTGCTGTTGTTTATGCTTTAAAAATTTGGAAGCATCATTTGTATGGAGTAAACTGTGAAATATATACTGATCAAAAAAGTTTAAAGTATATATTCACTAAGAAAGAATTGAACATGAGACAGAGGAGATGGCTGGAATTATTCAAGGACTATGATTGTACAATTCACAACCATCCAGGAAAAGCAAATAAAGTGGTCGATACATGGAGTCGAAAACGTAATGCTTCATTAACCATGTTACCTTTGGAACTTGATCCTTTGGTTAAGGATTTGATGAAATTTGGCATAGAAGTTTTTGGTGCAGGATATCCTTCTGTTTTGTTTCAAGTATCAGTGAGATCCTCTCTATCAGACAGAATCAAGCAAGCACAAAAGCAAGATAGTGAGCTGCAGAAAAAGGTAGAGCTGGTATAGAAGGGTAAGCTGCCTGAATTCATCATTGATAATGATTGTATTTTGAGGATTGGGAATAGATTATGTGTGCCTTGTGATTCACAGATGAAGAATGAGTTGTTATGTGAGGCTCATAGTTCCCCGTTTTCAGTTCATCTTGGCAGTACTAAGATGTACAGAGATCTTCGGAAGTATTACAGGTTGGATGGAATGAAAAGAGATATTGCTTATTTTCCTATGAAGTGTTTGACTTTTCAGTAGGTTAAAGCAGAGTGGCAGTTACCAAAATGGATGATTCATTCATTACTAGTGCCAGAGTGGAAATGGAAAAATATATCCATGGACTTTTTTGTGGGATTACCGATGAAATATCGAGGTTTACATCTAACTTTTGGAAAGGCCGTCAAAAGTCATTGGGTACTGAATTAAATTTTAGTACAGATTTTCATCCTCAGTCAGATGGGCAGTCAGAACGAACAATTCAGACCTTGGAGGATATGCTACAAGTTTGTTCGATGGATTATCAGGGAAGTTGGGACCAACATTTTTCTTTGGTTGAGAATTCTTATAATAACAGTTTTCATTACAGTATACAGATGGCACCATTTAAGGTATTATGTGGGAAGCGGTGTTGAACTCCAGCATTTTGGGATAAAGTGGGTGAAAGGAAGCTGATGGGACCAGAATTGGTAGAAGAGATGGCAGAAAAGGTTTAGTTGATTCAAAAACACAACAGAACAGCTCAGAGCATGCAGAAGAGTTATGCGGATAACCGGAGGAAGGATCTATCTTTCGAGGTAGGTGATCATGTTTTTCTCAAGGTTTCTCCATGGAAAAGTGTGATGTGATTTGGTAACAAAGGAAAGCTGAGTCCAAGGTTTATTGGACCGTATGAGATTCTGGAGAATGTTGGATCAGTTGCTTACCAAGTGGTTTTACCTCTGAGTTTATCTCAGGTACATAATGTTTTTCATGATTCGATGTTGAGGAAGTATATGCCAGATTAATCTCATGTTTTGAGTTGATAGGTAGTTCAGTTGGAAGAGATTCTCTCTTATGAAGAAAAACCAGTCCAGATTCTTGACTGAAGAGAGAAAGTGTTGCGAAATAAGGTAATCCACCAGGTAAAGGTTTTGTGAAAAAACCATATGGTTGAAGAGGCAACGTGGGAATCTGAAAATGCTATGAGGGATAAATACCCCCACTTATTTTGATAAGTGAATAAAATTGCAAGGACGCAATTCCCAAAAGGGGGGAAGGATGTAACAACCCAGGTAAATAAAGAATAAAGAATTTGTATATTTATTAATATTTACGAAATAAATATTAATTTTACTTTAAAGGGGTTTCTATGTTCGATAGCATACCCGATACGCAACGAAGAGTATCATTGAAATCTTACGTTGCACACTAGTAATATAATAATATTATTTTAAATGGTAGTTAACATATAGTGGTTGTATTGGTGGTAATGGATACAAATAACAAAAATATGATTATATATGGGTTTTAAATGTTTTTACATTTATCCAATAAAAGATAAAGGCTTAAAATACGGAAAGAATTCAATTTTAGGCGTATATGCCTCAGTTTTCACTAAAGGTTCACTTATCGCCTTTTGATGGAGAACCGTCATTAAATATGGTTTTGTTAACTCTTATACATTCTATTGGACCAAATAAAACTCTTCTTTAGAATTGGGACATCAAAATTTACTTTGTGGAAATTTTTTGTATCTGTCCGATAAAGTTCATTTTTTAATGAATATTGTAAAAGGTTGTATTTTAATTCAAAACCTTTTTTTAATATAATTTATTTATATGATTAGATTATCTTTTGAATTGGTTTTAAAGTGAAATTAGAAAATATTTTTACCATTAAATCCAATAGTGGTCGTTGGAATTAATTTCACTTTGAAATCGGACTTAAACTAGTGTCAATCTTTTGATACTTATTATTTCATAAAAACACGCTATTTGTCATGACAGCAGGAATTAATTATTAATTTAATTAATGTGACTTATATGTTTTTAATTTTGTAAAATAGAATTCATTTTTGAATTCGGAATATCAAATATATCTTAGGGTGAATTTTTGGTATTTTTCTAAAAAACATCAATTTTTGATGAATAGTGAAACCACTAAGTGGTACTTATAAAAACTGATTTTTCGTTTAAATGAAATTTTACCACTTCTGTGTTTTGAATATCAAAAATCCTACATAAATGGTTGTTATTAAGAAGTAAAATGTGGTTCAATGGGATTAAAATAATTTTTTGGTGAAGTGTAACTTATTAAGTTTTTATTCGCGATTTCAGGTAATTAGTGTAGTTTGAGGTAAAAATAATGTTTTAATAATATGAGATGAGCTTGACACATGTCCTACCCTCATTGGATGTGTCATGTCCAACCATGAAAATCCATGAGTCAACATGGGGACCCCATGGAGCCACTTTGGTTGGGAAATGACACAAATAACTTTTTATTTAATGTTAAAGTAAAAATGACACAAACATGAGATGTTTTACTAAAACAGTTTTTACATGAGGATATACAAGGTAGAAGTTTTACTATAAATATTAATTAGAAATATAAAAATATTTCCTACATCAGGATATTTTTTTTTATAATTTTTAGACATTAAATAAATTAAATTATTTATGACATCATGATGATGCAGCGATTACCTCATTAATAAAGGATTTAAATAAAATGAAATGATAATGTGAAATTTATGACCTACACATGTCCAAAACCTATTGGATGTGTGGATTTAGAACCCTTATCACCTTATCCTCGAAACAAATCAATGTGGGACCATTAAAATCCGAAACTCATTCAAAAATAATGTAACATTTTCTTACTTTCCAAGAGTGCCCATCCTCTCCTCTTATAAAAGGCCCCCACCTCTACCACCTTACCCACACTCCCAAATCCTTTGGCTTGGACAAAATCAGCCCCTTTTTTCTCTCCACTTCCCTATTTTAATCCTTAAAGCCTCACATTGGGCAGAAATCTTCCCAAGGAAGCCTTTGAGCTCAAATCTAAGAGAGTTAACCAATTTTAAGGTGATGTCTTCACTTGTGTTCTTGTGTTTTATTTTGCTTCTCCAACCCCCTAAACTCTTTTTATTCATTTCTTTTGTAACAACTCCAGTATAATAAATATACTAGGAATTTTTTATAAGAAGGATTTGATCTACACTTACACACACCTACATCTAATGGATAAAGAACATATTGTTTTCGTGGATGGCGAATTTCGGCCTCCCAAAACGATGATTGTTCAACATTCTTTTAACACCTTCAAAGGTGGCTATTAAGATAAAACTATATTTATATATGATATATAATATGTTTATGTTTTCCGTAAGATTTTTTATTTTTCATTTTGGGCATACCTTTATGGTTTCCATTATGGGTAAACGCGATATCTTTATTTAAGGAAGTGCGGACTACCGCCCCCTCAAATTGATGTGATTCGTTAATGCCATATGTGGGACATGTAAAGGATGGATTTAAAGTTATTATATATGATGTTATACTGGATTTATAATATTCCTATATATCATTGTTATTCCATTCCATAAAAATATGAAATAGAAATGAATGTAGTGTTCATGTGTACATACGGCTTACCGTCTCCATGAATGGTGCATTTCATTTATTATCCCCAAATGTAATGTACTATTATAATTACATGTATATAATGGATATATATGATGAATGATACATCTAAATTATGAATATAATTCTGGAATTAAAATATCTATACCTATCATTTACTTTTAATTCCATTAACATGACAAAGAAATGATAGTATTATTCATGCGTACGTACGACTTACCGTCTCCATGAACGGTGCATTTCATTTCTTACCTATAAATGATTATGTAATATTATAAATACATGTATATGCTGGATATATATTATATATATGATATTAAAATCATTAATGTCATTCTGGATATAAAGAACCTTTGACCACACGAACAACATGTAATTGTAAGAAGTCCACTTTCGACTTAAGAACCAAATATCGACAAAACAAACATTATTAACTTAAATGGTTACATAATGTTTATAACATTGCAATAAGTGATATAAAAGGAATAATGAACTTGAAAAAGGTTCTTATGAAAATAGAAATTATCTCATGTTTATTCTTCAGGACTTTAAAGAACGATCGAGTCAAGTCGGACCCGAGGTAAGGGACTTCGTCTCAATCTCCTTTCGTTGAGGCATATTTCGTTTTATACACAACTTTCTTTTATATGGTGTATAAACCCCTTTGAATTTTACTTTTATACAAAAGGAATATTTTTCTACAAAGCGTTTTACTAAACGGCAAAAAGGAATGTTTTTTTAACGTATGCGGTGACAACGACCTTTTCCGCCGCCGCGAGTATTATTTGGTCTTTGGCTTCCTCAACAAACCGTAATGTTTTTAAAATAAAATAAATACCATATACTCTTTTATGTATTTTGGTATTGAAAATGGTTTTGATAAAGGATTATATTATGTCAATATATTAAAATGATATATTGTGATTGAAATGTGGAAATATTATCATTCCTTTATATTGGTTTTATGTTTTATGATTTTATATTGGTACTTGGACATTTGACGGGTGGTTACGTGATAAACCATATGACGGGTGGTGCCATGAATACCAGGATGGGTGGTTACATTATAACCCCCAATGAATTTGGTATGGAAGTTGGCCGTATGGCTATTCCATTATGTATGGAAATTGGTCGTATGTCTATTCCATTAAGTGATATTTGTGGAAGTCGACCGGATGGTTATTCCACTTAAGTATGTTTATGTCCCAAGTACCCATTATATGTTATGTGATCTTTTTATGGGTTTTATGGTAATATTTTGGTTACAACAGGGTATGTAATGATCTTTTATTCTGTGAAGAGTTTTTACTACTTCATAAAGGTGAAAAGTGTTACTTTGATAAAGTATACATGGTTTACTTGTTGTTTTGATAAACTAACAGTTTTTATTCATTGTGTATCCCTTACTGAGCTCTTTATTCTCACCCCAAGTTTTTTTGAAATGTTTTTCATAGGACCTAATGTGGAGTAGGGTCATGTATGGGATCAAGGGAAAGTCATTATATATAAAAAATGGAACTAGACATGTTTCTTTTTAAGTGTTTTTTTATTCTATGGAAACTTAGTAGAAGTATCTACTTTGTAATATTTTGAGTTGTTGTAGTTATGTTCTAATTCTATAAAACTCTAAACCTGAAAAGATCCTCACTGTGAATTATTCATTTAATTCAATATTGAGAAATGTTTAAGGTCGGGGCCTTATAGTAATGACTAAGTGAGTTGACTGACTTGGTTTTCATATTAATCTTAATAACAAAAATTCATG
>CAUJRU010004747.1:0-10803 GCA_963277665.1 Viscum album
ACTGGACACAATATTTGAAAACAAACTTACAGATGAAATACTTTTCTTAATACTAATGTTGTGAGGGTAAATCTATACAATTTAATCATACTAATTATATTTTTATTCCCTCAATTATTTATTCTTCATTTTAGGCAGCATCTTTTCTCATCGCAATCAATTTCGATACTCGAAAGATTATTTTCTAGATTCAATTCTTAGATACCCAAAAAATCAACAACAAATGATGATATTTATTAATTTTTAATACGCTACAAGAAACATTTTACAAATAAACATCAAGTTATCTATTTTATATTATGTTTAATGGAATTTTTTTCATGATATGAAAGTGTTTAAATATCATAAAAATCATGGCATGAGGACATTCCATGAGCATAAGAATCCTATTAGATTCTTCAAGTGGATAATTATTAGGGTGTATTGATGACGCGTTGTCATGCACACTCTCAAAAATATTTTTAGCTAAGTGCAGCACAGGGGCTGACCTAGGTCGTTCTCTTGAGGAGCTGTCGTGGTCAATCACTCACTACTTCTAATTCACTTATATAAATATATAATAAAATGTTCAGAAATTGATATTGAGAATTTAAAATGAAATAATAAAATTAAACATACAATGAAATGCAAACTGAATGAATGCAAATAAAATGATGTTAGAAAGAAAGGAGATATTCCCGAGAGAATCACCCAGATTAAACCTTCATCGTCTCATTATTAGTTTCAATTTTAATTAATAAACACACTCCATTGTATGTGTGAATATCCTCTTTTATATGTGGTTGTGAATATTAAATGCTCTCAATGATCACTGAGAGACCGCACATCCACCTCCTCGATCGAGGGAAAATATTATAAAACAGAAAGCTGAGTCTCGGGTGGCAAGTGGAGACACAAAGGCTCCTTTCCCACAAAGATTCCCCTAAACCTAACTCTAATTAAATAATAAACAATTAATATGAATGTGAAAATACTTGGGTTCAAACCTGGATTGATCCCCCGAGAAGTTCCACGGGTTAGCTACTCATGATCACAAGTAGAAGAGATCACGGTGGAGAAGAAGGGGGTGGAAGAACAAAAGATAAAAAATGAGAATGAGATGAAGAAGAGAAAAATATATTAAAAATGCATTATACTATTACAATGGAAATAAACTACAAAACAATACAAAAAAATGGCCACACAAAAGTGCCAATACATTGAGAAGAGGTGAAGATACATATTTATAGGAAGAAGAGGTGAAGAATTCACACCAAAAACATTTAATCTGAAAGATTCTGCGTGAATCTTCCACCAAATGACCGAATTTGTAATTTGTGTCTTCATAAATGTTGTGCCATAATATCTCCTCAGTTTTCTCCCAAACTTTCAGCTTTATTGGCCATCGGATGTAGGTTTTATGACAGATTCCATCCAAGACATTTAATATGTCCATTTGACTCTCCGAATTTTCAATTCTTCAACTTTCTGTGACATTATTACCCTCCAAACCATCGATTTACACGTTTCTTCCTTACCAAAAGTTGTTCCACATGTAATTTCACGTCTCTCTGAAAAATATGAGCCATTTTGGATGTCGTTTCAAGATTATATGAATTTATTACCCAATTGAACCGTTTCTACCAGGTGATACATTTCGTCTTCCACATATTGTGAGCATTCTCATAATAACTTAATGAGGGTATATTGACTTTAAATTCATCTGGGAGACTCCTTTTTTAATACTCTTTATTTTCCAGCTATAATAAATTCATTTGGAGGTGTGTGTGCCGAGTTATTCTTCTGTTACTTTGGTGGGTCCCATTCTGTCCGCCCGGAAACGTTTCAACTTCATTGAATTTTTACTACTACTAGATGATCGATTTAGCCCCATCTCTAGAAGAAAAATATGAAGGAAATTAAATAATTATTATAAAAAAATTTAATCATAAAATTTGGACATATATTTAATGCTAAATGACCAAAATACCCTTGACGTAAAAATCTGTCTAAAATCCCGAATTAGGCGTTTTTCACATTTGGGCTGAAAATAACACGAAAACCTAAAAACATGACAATTACCCATCCAATAACACATTTGTGAGATTATAAACAATGATTTACAATATAAAATATATGAAAATGTGAGCTTCATCACTCCCCCACACTTAAACATTGCACTCCTGGGAAATCATCTTACATCCAAATCAAAATCCACACAACAATCAAAAATGAGAAAATATCAATGATTTTATCCAAAATAGAATTCCATCATGTATCATATATGAATAATAATTATCTATTATTTTTATTTCAATCACTAAAATTTTTTCAACCTCATAAATAAATCCATGTCCCAATCACAACCTACCTCACATTGAATTTTTTGGTCACTTTTCACTCAAGAGAAATTGAATCTAGAGTTATAATCATACTTGAAAATCGCATGTATCACCATAGGTTTGTGAAAATTCTCATTTCTCCACAGCGTGAAACATGAAAATGAATTTAATCATGAGGGATCTAATTAATGGTTCAAATGATTCTGTGTCATAGGGTTGGTGGGAAAATTATTGAAAATATTTACAGGCTAGAAAAAGGAGGTTGGACTTTTAAGTACAATGCATGATTAAATCAAAGAAAAAAACAGGTAATTGCTCTCTCAATCCCACATGAAAATGTGAAATAAAATTCACCACCCCATTTTATGACATGGTACATGAGCCAAGAAGTGATTATAATGAATTATATCATCTAATTTCTCCTTTTTTTTTCAAACCTCCAGAAAGGCACAGCTTTATTTTCTTTTTATTTATTTTTTCATGAAGGATGATCTGAAAATTGAATACAATGAATGAATGAAAATTCATGCCCTTGATTTTTGAGAGGGACATGAGTTATAAAAGAATTTACAATGATGAATTCAAGCTCATCTCCATTTTTTTTAAGGAGAAATGGATGAAACAAATAAAGCACAATGAAATGATGACACGTGCCCAATTCTATTGTTATCCACTACCCAAAGTATTGACACACAACTCTCACCACCCATAAATGATACACATCCCAATTAACGCACACGAAAGGCCCTTCCCCCACTCTCAAACATGAAATAACCATGCAAAAATACTAAAAGTGCGGGTAGGTAAGGAAAAATTGGCGTGTAATGTGGCTTAAACCTATAAGGAAATTCATGGAATATAAGGGATTTTGAAGGATAAATGTTAAGGTGGGTATCATGATAAAATTTGGCTATCCAAAGAGATTCCTCAATCATTTTAAATACATTCTATGAAATCCAAAGCTTTGAAAGAGAATTATTCACAAATTCTGGTTCTCACACAAAATTCAAGTTTCCCTCAAGAAAGTGTGGGTATTAGGAAGAATATGTAAAAGTGGTTTAGAATACCTCACAGGATTGGAAAAATATTTTGAGTCAGTGTTTCATGGTCATGGATTTCAAAAATCAGTCAAACTCATAAAAATGATTGATAATCCAATTCAAGAAAAATGTTTCACATCAACAATCATTTAAAATCCATTATTTCAAAAATCATTTCAACTCTCTCAAAATAAATTGATGTGTGAAAAGTGATAAGAATATTCATTAAAGCACAAAAATCCTAAAAATATAAAAAAAATGAAAATCACAGAAGAAGAACTAAGCAGGTTGACACTCCCCCACACTTAAATTTAACTACCCCTTATTTCAACTCAACAAAATATAAATATAAAGGTAGAAAATCAAAGGAAAGGAAAGATACAACCTGACATTATTTTAGAGGTGGTTTCCTTAAGTTAATCTCCTAGAAGCAGCCACTTTAAAACTACAAGAAAGTAATTAAAATACATAAGAAAAATAAATAAAAAGAATGAGAAAGGGAAAATAAAAGAGATAATGCTTGGTTTAGACCCCCAAGTGGGTGCTAGGTTTTTACTGCCCCTAGTCAGGCAGTTTCTGTAGATTATCCCTAATCAGAATGTGGGTGTGGTTTCTTTGAGATGAACCACCACATGTGAGTTTTTCCGATGTCCATGATTAAACACTGAAAGTAGAGAAACCAAAATAAGATAAGAATGTTATCAACCACCGAGAAAGAATAAAAAAAATTTAGGTTCGAAGTTGGAGGGAATAAAAGATAAGGATGCTCCCTGTTAACTTCGGCGGTGTCCTCCTCTATATGGTATGAAAATTTTTGTTGAGGAGGTAGTCTCACCACCACCACCTTCTTCAGCTCTTCTTCCTCGATTACCACCACTTTGGTAGTATCATCATCAAAATCCAAGGCCTGATACATTTGTGTTGTATCTGAAATTTCAGGAAAGGAGAAGTCATAAAACAATTCAGTTTGAATAAAATTAAAACATGACGAATCAATATAGAAATCTTCCCTTTCAAGTAAGTCATCTTAGAAATTGATTTCATCTGACAGGACCATTGGAAACTCCATCTCAGCAGGTGCATCTTCTCCTTCATCTCCCATCAGTGCATCAGTTGGAATGTGTAATTCTGGGACCTCCTTGAGAAATGGTTGAGTTCTGGATGATGTGATAAGTTCCTTTAGAAGTTCTTTCTCACCCACCTCAGGTTCTTTAACATAAAATGTGATCGGTGAAATCTCTTCCACCACTTTTTCTGGTTCAGGTTCTGGCTTAGGTTCAGGTTGTTCTTGGGATGCACATACATATTCTGCAATCAATTCTGTTTGGCTCTCCAGTTTTTGAACTTTATCACTAATCCTATGAAATTTAGCATCAAGTTCATTACAAAAATTTTCTGGCACATGAGATTGTTCAGTCCATGAATAAAAATTTGAATTGAAAGACATCATGAACAAAGAAGATTCCATTTTTAGTTTTTGAAATTTATGATTTTTTTGTTGTTTTTTTTAGGAAAGAAAAATTATTTACTGAATGTGAATAAAAAATAGTGAATTAAAACCACTTGGCTCCCCGACAATGATGCCAATCTGACGAAGCATTGTCGTGCATGCTCTCAAAAATATTTATAGCTAAGTGCAGCACAGGGGCTGACCTAGGTCGTTCTCTTGAGGAGTTGTCGTGGTCAATCACTCGCTACTTCTAATTAAATTATATAAATATATAATAAAATGTTCAGAAATGAATATTGAGAATTGAAAATGAAATAATAAAATTAAACATACAATGCAATGCAAACTGAATGAATGCAAACAGAATGATGTTAGAAAGAAAGGAGATATTCCCGAGAGAATCACCCAGATTAAACCTTCATCGTCTCATTATTAGTTTCAAATTTAATTAATAAACACACTCCATCGTATATGTGAATATCCTCCTTTATATTTGGTTGTGAATATTCAGTGCTCTCAACGATCTCCGAGAGATCGCACATCCACCTCCTCGATCGAGGGAAAATATTATAAAAGAGAAAGTTGAGTCTCAGATGGAAAGTAGAGACACAAAGGTGCCTTTCCCACTAAGATCCCCCTAAACCTAACTCTAATTAAATAAGAAACAATTAATATCAATGTGAAAAGACTTGGTTTCAAACCTGGATTGATCCCCCGGGAAGTTACACGGGTTAGCTACTCATGATCACAAGTAGAAGAGATCACAGTAGAGAAGAAGGGGGTGGAAGAACAAAAGATAAAAAAATGAGAATGAGATGAAGAAGAGAAAAATATATTAAAAATTCATTATACTATTACAATGGAAATAAACTACAAAACAATAAAAAAAATGGCCACACAAAAGTGTCAATACTTTGAGAAGGGGTGAAGATACATATTTATAGGAAGAAGAGGTGAAGAATTCGCACCCAAAACATTTAATCCGAAAGTTTCTGCGTGAATCATCCACCAAATGACCAAATTTGTAATTGGTGTCTTCATAAATTTTGTGCCATAATATCTCCTCCATTTTCTCCCAAACCTTCATCTTTATTGGCCATCGGATGTAGGAGTTATGACTGATTCCATCCAAGACATTTAATCTGTCCATTTGACTCTCCAAATTTTCAATTCTTCAACTTCCTGTGACATTATTGCCCTCCAAACCGTCGATTTACACGTTTATTACTTAACAAAAGTTGTTCCAAATGTAATTTCACGTCTCTATGCAACATATGAGACATTTTGGATGCCTTTTTGAGATTATATGAATTTCTTACCCAATTGAACCGTTTCTGCCAGGTGAGACGTTTCGTCTTCCACATATTGTGAGCATTCCCATAATGCCTTAATGAGTATATGTTGACTTTAAATTCATCCTGGACACGCCTTTTTTAATCCTCTTTCTTTTCCAGCTGGAATCAATGCATTTGGAGGTGTGTGTGCCGATTTATGCTTCCATTACTTTGGTGGGTCCCATTCTGTCCGCCCGGAAACTTTTCAACTTCATTGAATGTTTTACGACTACTAGATGATCGATTAAGCCCCTACTCCAGAGGACAAATATGAATTAAATTAAATATTTATTCTAAAAAAAATTTAATTATAAAATTTGTACATATATTTAATGCTAAATGACCAAAATACCCTTGACGTAAAAATCTGTCTAAAATCCAGAATTAGGCGTTTTTCACATTTGGGCTGAAAATAACACTAAAACCTAAAAACATGACAATTACCCATCCAATAACACATTTTTGGGATTATAAACAATGATTTACAATATAAAATATATGAAAATGTGAGCTTCATCATATATATATAATAATATTTCACTATAAAAACATTTATCAAAACATATTACTTATTTTTATCAATTTTACTATAGTGCCCAAAATAAAATAATGACAAATATTTTGGTTATTATATTTAAAAATTTATGAAATATATCATATTCCGTCAACAATATATCGCCCCCAAATATGTATTTTTTATGATAATTACAATTTCATTTAAAATTTTTATTAATGATTCTTTTATTTATATTTTTCTAGTATAACTAGAACTATCAATAGGACTCGTATTCAAAATAGGAAATATATTTTTTAGTAAAAATGGGAAGAATACAAGGTGTTAAAATCTATAAAAACATCCTGAAAAGGTGACTTACTACTATTTATTTAGTTAATTTTCTCATCATTTTATCTACTAAATTTTAGTTGATTTTCCTATTATATTTATCTAATACTTATTTAGTTAATTTTTAGATATATAATTCTTGAATAAGAATAAGAAATGGTGTGATAGTTTAAGGTTTTTTTGTTCTCAAAATAGATGCTCGTAAATTGGATCACATTTATGGTAATAGTTTCTTATCACCACGAATGTGATCCAATTCAATAGAAACTTCTTTTGATAAAAACAAGAAATGGTTTAATGTGTAGGAATAAACCATACCTTAATATGATACAAGGTATTCCTAGTACGACTTGAAGTATATTTTTTTAGTTTAAAATTTACATTTTAGTTTAAAACACACATCACATACTCAAAACTGACAAAATGTATTCATATTGTTTTAACACTTTAGGATAATGATTCAAAAGTCATTTTTACTATTTCGGAATCATCCTCTCCTCAATATGATACATGTTGTTCCTGATATTCCTTGAGGTGTATATTTTTATTTTGAAATTGAAACTTTATTTCAAAACACTAGTCACATAATCAAAACTAATAAAACAAATTTAGATTTGTTTGATACTTTAGGAGAACTATCCATAAGTCATTTTGGATATGTAGGACTCTTCACCTCGATCTGATACATGTTTTACCTTATATGAATCAAAGTGTGTGTTTTTAGTTTAAAATTAACATTTTAATTCAAAACACACATCATAAAATCATAACTGATAAAAAAAATTCATATTGTTTTAATACTTTAGGAAAAACCATAATTCATTTTTGATATGTAGGAATCGTCTTCACATTAATCTAATACATGATGATCCTATTATAACCTAAAGTGTTTGTTTTTAGTTTAAAATTGACATTTTAGTTCAAAACACATGAGGAAAACTCAAAACCAAGCACACATTAATTTTTTTGATACTTTACTACAATGATTCATAATTAATTTTTTTTGTATAGGAATTATATGCTCCTCAATCTAATACATGGTGTGATTGACATGATTTGAAATGTGTGTTTTTATTTTAAAACATTCAATTTAGTTCAAAAACATTTCACACACTCAAAAATAATCAAACACATTTATATTATTTTTATACTCTAGTATAATGATACATAAGTTAGTTATGACATATAAAAATTAGCCACACCTAAATATGATAAATTATGTGTCTGGTATGACTCAAAGTGTATATTTTTAGTTCAAAATTGACATTTTAATTCAAAACAAATGTGAAGAACTCAAAAAATGATAAAATTATTTCATATTATTTTGATACTTTAGAAAAATTATCTATAATTCATTTTTGATGTGTATAAATTAACTAGAACTCAATATGATACACAATGTGATTGGTATCACATTAAATGCATGATTTCAGTTTAAAATTTTCATTTTAGTTCAAAACACACGTCAAATACTGAAAACTAAAAAACATATTCCGATTGTTTTGATACTTTAGAAAAATGATTAATGATTCATTTTTTATTTGTATAAATCTACCACACCTCAATCTGATACACAATGTCAATGGTAAGTCTCAAAGTGTTTCTTTTCAATTTGAAAATGAAATTCTAGTTAAAAATGTGTTTCACTCATTAAAAACCTAGAAAAAAGATCAAATTTTCTCGATAAATTATTTCAATTATCATTAAGTCATTTTTCAAATATATGAATCACCCTCACATCAATATAACACATGGTGTGATAGATATGACTTGAATTTTGTGTTTTTATTTAAAAATGGTAATTTAGTTCAAAACACACACCACATATTCAAAACCGAAAAAACACATTCATATTATTTTGATACTTTAGAACAATGATCCATAAGTATATTTTGAAGTGTATTTTTTTAGTTTAAAATTGACAGTTTAGTTCAAAACACACATGACATACTCAAAACTGAGTAAACACATCCATATTATTTTGATACACTACGCCAATGATCTGCAATCCATTTATGATGATTAGGAATTAGCCTCACTTCAATCCAACCCATGGGGAGACTAGTATAAATCAAAATGTGTGGTTTCAATTTAAAACTTGAATTTTATTAATATATTATTTCATATTTATGCTTATTATGTTTCTTTATGGTATTAATAACATTTGAATTTTTTTCTTATACATGTGTACTCTTTTGATCGAGTTAGGGTGGTCTGATCAGCAACTAATAGCATGATCAGGATCATTTGGGAGGGAGTCGAGGACAAATATTATAGAACATTAATGTTTTTGAATGTTTGTGATAAATTTTACTTACTAATATAATTTCAAAACCCAATGTTTTAAATATATATAATATAGTGTTTTTCTTGTAACTATTAGGTAAATTTTATTTCAATTAAATTATGTATTTGTTAATAACTATATTTTCTATTGTGGTGTGCTATAAATTTAATAGAACTATATTAGTATGGATTTTATCAATGCTAAACTAAAATTGATAAAGGACCCCCTATATCAGTGATTTTTTGAATGCTAATAAAGGGGCCCTTTATCAGCGCTATTCTTGGAACTCAAACTCCCCCACCCCTTATCTACACTTAGAACATAATTTATTTTTTTGCATGATTAAAGGGTTTTTATAGCACTAATAAAAGGAGGATCTATAGTAGTGAGAGCTGTGTAAAGGTAGATATCATGTGTGGGTGGATTCAGTCTTGTTTGAGGGTGAGATGGTTCACCACATGAGGGTGGATCCTTCACTTCATAAAGGTATTTTGAACTTCCCTTTCACAATGTACCCCTCTCCCATATGGGTAAGCATTTTATGTAGGATATAAAATTCTTATTTCTATAATTGATATTCTTCATTTTTTATTAAGTAAATTGAATTATTTATCAAAAATCAAGGATTTAAAACCTGATACAAAGAGAATGAATATATCTTTGAATTCATCATTTAAGACCACAATTTTCTAACATTTAAAATAACTATCCAAAGGAAATAAAGTCAAAATAGAATTAGTATGTATTAAATAGGAAATTTTTATCTTAGTTTTTTGGATATATTTTAGAAAATCTATATGTAAATTCTAAAATCATATTTTGTTCCTCGTTCGTGTCTTCTACATTTTTCCTTAGTCCAGGTTGATCCAATATTTATTGTTCGAGTTCTTTAATCCTACTAAAAATCATTCTATACCATTCTCATGATTCTCAAACCTATTCTCGATCTCTTCTCAAATTTTCAAGATGGTGAATTTCTCCCACCCTCCCTTCATATCTCTCTCTCTCACTCTATTTTTAGTACATCACATTATGAATCTTCAATCCAGGTAGGAGATCATGAATATATACTTTTATTTTTAGGCAAGTGAAAATTAATAATGATTTAACTTTCTCTAGATAAATAGATGGGATCAACATTAATAAAGATAATAATAAAAAATTTAAAAAAATAAAGGGTAAGGTATTTCCACATATAGTTGATAAATGAGTAATTTATTGTATGCCACATTTGGGATAATTTCATGATAGTGTGTCATCTAGTCCAAGAGGGATTCCAATTGAGGGAGATTCATAACAGAGTAGTATTAGAACTAATGGTTGCGAGATAATATAGATCTAGGAGATAGGAAATGGTAAGTATGTATGAGTTGGTAGTGAAATGGTATTATCTAGACTTAATACCTGATGTAAACAAGGGATACCAACTAAGAAACAGGATTTTAGAGTCCCCTTTGATATAATAAAAGGTATTTCAGTGTTACTAAACATATTAAGAAAAGTGATTTAGATTTCTGGGTAGAGACC
>CAUJRU010004748.1:0-10763 GCA_963277665.1 Viscum album
TGTTTCTATGGATCCACCTTGTTCCACGACGGTCGATTCCGCAAAGAACTATCGTGCGACGCCTCGACGAGGTAGGGATTTTATTTTGGAAATACCTTTTTATTCCCGTGATTGTTTCTTTAAAAACAAAGAACCCAGAATCAAGTTCAATTTTAATTCTATTAAAATTGTGCCTTGCTTATTCATGTGTTGAATATATTATTCTTCCCGATTGTTAGCACCTAACGCGGAGGGTGCGGGCAAAACAAACACGGCCCGACAACCCTCTGCAGTTCTTCATTGTTGTGCGGATTGGAGGGTGACGACAGAACATGCCGAAGGGGTGGTTCGTTGATTCCTCAATGAAGAACAGGACCCGGGAGGAGCTTCGGCGCAGACGGGAAGGAAAACGGACCACCGGAGCAACTCCGGTGGCCCGCAGAAGCCACCGGCGTGGCTACGCTGGCGGCCGGAGGCGGCGGCGCCCCGGCGCGCCGCCGGACAGGGCCACCGCGGCTGAAGCCGTGGCCGCGAGGGTCCGGCTCACATGCACGGGATGCGGCAAAGGCTGCGTCCGTTCACTCAGCGCGGCCCCACGCGGGGCCGCGGCACTTTCATCCCGCGAGGGCAGCGCCCCGCGGCTGCCACGCTCGGCCGCTCGGCCGAGCCGAGCCGGGCCGGCCCGACCGGCCGGGTCGCGCCCTGGCCGGACTGGGCCGCGCCGAATCGGGTCCGACCCGGACCCGGGTCGATCCGGGCCCAGACCCCCCATCTTCGGACCGTTTCGTTATTTTGCCCGTAACATGAGCTACATTCCTCCGAACGACGCGCCGTCAGTGGCAATGCGATCCTTGAATCGAGACGGTCGTTTCGGTACATTGCACTCAAAGTTTCGTAATACTTTGGGTTTGTCCAGGTTGGTTCGTACACGAAACCAACCGGGCCCTCGGAGCGGAAACTCTCATATCTTGAGCTTCGGACGTCCGATCGACGTGCCGTCGACATTGTTGTTTTCCTCAAAGTGAGATGGATCTTTTGGCATACTCCACCCTAGGTTTGGACATAGGTGGAGTACGGTCGGGTTGGTTTTTCCTTAAAAACCAACCGGGCCCCTGGGATGAAAAATCCAATATCTCTCAGACCAGGCGTCCGATTGACGTGTCGTCTGCGACGTTGAGTTCCTGTTGACGATACTGAACTTTTGGATACATCAACTCTGGACTATGTGTCAGTTGATGTATCAGCCTCTTGGCTCGTGGAGCGTACCCTCCCGAACGAGCTTGTTGTGTGTGGGAACCCTAGAGCTGGTTGCGACTGCTACTGTGACAACGACGACTGTACAGAGATCCTCAGTGGATTCGACGACGACGACTACAGCACTCAGTGATCCTTTTTGGGTCAGTGATATAGGTCCTATGTGGGCCTGATCCTATGAGGGTCCGATCCTGTGTGGGTCAGCGCTCAGCAGTTCTGTGTGAGCCAGCTCCTACAGGTCCTGTGTGGGCCCGATCCTGTGTGGGTCTTTGCGGGGGTTAGTACCTATCGATCCTTCGTGGGTCCGACGACTTAGATGGATCAGTGATCATATCTATCGTCATTTGAAGATGTATACCTGTGTTAGCTGAAACTCTGTATTACTTTCCTTTGTGGATTGTGTTGTGCTATCCTGTGTGGATTTACATTTTACTTTCCTTTATGGATTGTGTTGAGCTATCCTGTGTGGATTTCACGTTTTTCTTTCCTGTGTGGACTGGGTTGTACTTGAGCTCGGATGTTGGAGCTGAGCAAGAATTGATGAATTTGGTATATGTATGGGAATATACCTAATCTGTGTCGGATGTTACTTCGTGATTGTATCTTTCCTTTGTGGATTATCCTTTGTGGATTCTGGGAGACCTTTGGGGGTCTCAGGGTCCCTACTGAGTAGCTTATACTCCCCCCTGCACGGGTTATGCCTGCACTTCGTTGTGTTGGTTGCAGACGACGGACAGCGCTGATCGTGGTGGAGGCTTACGGAGCAGGACGATACCTGGAGGTGGACCACTGGGCGGGATGCACTCGGAGCGGTCGGCTGGACCCGAGGAGCAGTGGAGGCTTTATGTACCCACCCTTCAGGTGGGACTCCCAGAGGATGGCTCGATGTTGCGGCTTTACTTTTCAGTTGTTGTTTTTTCCCGTTCAGTTATACTTTACAGTTGGGCTTGTATTTCCGGCCCCCTTTACTTTTCCGCACTTACTGTTGTACCTGCTTTTACATAGTGTTTACTTTTTCTGCTTGCTTACTCTGTGGTGCTTGTTTACTTTGAAAAGGCAATTCCTTCCCTTTTTACCGGGATTTACGCCTTCGTGCTAGTCTCCAGCCCCTGGCCTATAGAAGGCGGGCTTGGGGTAGTCACGAAATGGGCCCCGAGGACGGGTCGTGACAAATTGGTATCAGAGGGGTCGGTTCTACCGCAGACTCTGATCTTTCTTCTTTGTGAAGCAATAGTGTTTAGCGTATTGGGTGTGGTTATCAGTCCAGGGAGTCCAGTGTTGGTGCGGCGGCCGACGTATCCGTACACCAGGACCCTGACTTTTGATTTCCGACTTTTTGCAAGAAAACATTGATTGCATGCGTGTTTCAAGTTTTCTTTGTGATTACTTCATATCACCTCACCAAGTATACTATTCTGACCATGGCACACCTGTTTTCTTTTTCAGGATGGCCCCACGACGGCAGCTAGCTAGGGTTCCGAGAGTAGTACGTGATGACATCCCGCTGAGCGACGAGGCCTCGGTACAGGTCCCTTTGACGGCGGAGGCACCGACGGTACCTCTACCCGCTGAGCCACCGATGCTTCCAGCCCCAGCCGCTGACGATGCACATCGCCTCAGTGAACAGCATGAGTTCCAGTGCCAGCGACCACCCAGGTTCCGTGGGGAGACGGACCCCCAGGCAGCCGAGGACTGGCTGGGGGCAGTGGTGCGAGTTTTCAGACTTGTGAGGACACCAGCAGACCTCATGGTGATCCTCGCAGCGAGCCTACTGCACGCAGCAGCAGGACGATGGTGGAGCTTGATGCTCCAGGTGCACGATGAGGCCTCTCTCATCTGGACAGACTTTGAGGGCCTCTTCCGCTCAGAGTTCGTCCCGGCCACCCTCCGTGCGGTGCGCATCCAGGAGCTTCTTTAGCTACGGCAGGGCAGCTTGACGGTCGCCCAGTACTCGGCGACATTCACCGATCTCTCACGCTACTCGACCGACATAGTATGGGACCCGTTATTCCGGGCCCAGACCTTTGAGCAGGGATTGAGACACGAGATCAGGGCATCGCTGATCTCCCTCAGCATCCCGACCCAGGCAGGAGTACTGGAGCGAACCCTTTTGATCGAGAGATTTCTTGCTGAGACTTCTCCAACGCCGAGACCTACCGCGGGGCGGCACATAGCATAGACTTCCGCAGCAGGTAGTCAGCGGATGACTCAGGGGTCCAGGCAGACCAGACCCTCACGCAGACGGCCTCAGGACACTGGCTCAGCAGTGCGGGGCACACAGCGCGGAGTCAGTCTTTCAAGATGTAGACATTTCTAAACTTGCAGCGGGCAGGGTCACATGGCTCGTGACTGCACGACCCACCGTGCCTAGGAGCAGCAGACAGTTGAGGGGCCACCCAGGAAAAGGCAGAGGGTCGACCGTGGCGGTCCGTAGGGAGGAGGCGGACGAAGTAGAGGAGTTGGTCGAGCAGCAGGTGGTGGGCGACGCTTTGAGGCTCTACCACCACCACCACCAGGAGGCCCGCCCCGACCACAGGGAGCTGGAGGGCATATGAAGACACAGCTCCAGGCAGCGGAGGCCTACAAGCACGGCGCGCTCGAGATGATTCGAGGTACAATCTGTGTCTATTCCACCCTTTCTTCAGTTCTTATAGACCTAGGAGTGAGTCACTCTTTCATAGCTTCTGCCCTTGTTCGGAGCTCGGAGATTCCGACAGAGCCGTTGGCTCGATCCTTACGGCTAGAGACTCCTACGGGAGTAGACTCGACGATTACGCACTGGTGCCGGCAGTGTGAGCTTACTCTAGGAGGCGAGAGTTTCGGCTGGGATCTTCTTGTAGAAGTGTCGAGGCCTTACGACGTCATCTTAGGCATGGATTGGTTATCTACAGTCCATGCACAGATTGACTGTATTAGGCGCAAGGTGTGATGTGTACGCACCGACGGGAGCAGGTTTACCTTCTCCGACGACAAGGGAGCCTTCGCAGGATAGGATGGAATTCCGCAGAGGAGAGGACAGACCATCACTCATCAGTTGTCTAGCCTCATCCTAGGAGCAGTTGACGTGCGGAGTCCTAGTTTTCCAGCAGTGGTGGATCAGTATGTGGACGTATTTCCCGACGACGTTCTAGGACTACCTCCTCGCAGAGAGGTAGACTTCTATATTGACCTATACCCCGGGATATCCCCGATATCAACTCCAGTGTATCGGATGGCCCCCACTGAGCTTCGAGAGCTACGGGTACAGTTGGAGGACTTGCAGGGCAAGGGTTTCATCTGACCCAGTGTTTCACACTGGGCTTCGCCGATATTTTTCACCAAGAAGGCGGACGGGAGCTTGTGACTTTATGTCGATTATCGTCGCCTGAACCAGGTGACAGTGAGGAACAATTATCCGCTACTGAGGATTGATGACCTCTTCGATCATCTCAAGGGAGCACGATGGTTCTCGAAGATAGACCTCAGGTCAGGCTATCATCAGCTCAGAGTTCAAGACGAGGACGTGCAGAAGACGGCCTTCAGATATCGGTATGGCCACAATGAGTTCTTGGTTATGCCCTTCGGCGTAACCAATGCTCTAGAAGTGTTCATGGGCCTCATGAACAGGATCTTTCAGCCATACCTCGATCGATTTTTCATGGTCTTCATCGACGACATTTTGATATACTCGACGACTGAGGAGGAGCACGCCTATCACTTGCAGGTTGTACTAGACACACTCCGAGAGCACCAGCATTATGGAAAACTCTCAAAGTGTCAGTTCTGGATACGTGAGGTCCACTTTTTGGGGCACTTCATCTCTGAGGCAGGAGTTGCAGTGGATCCTACGAAGATTGAGGCAGTGCTAGCTTGGGAGCCACCCAGAAGTGTGACGGAGGTGCGGAGTTTCTTGGGGCTAGCTGGATACTATCGGAGATTCGTGCCAGACTTCTCCAGAGTTGCGGCACCACTCTCATATTTGACGAAGAAGGGGAAACCCTTTGTGTTGTCCGACAGATGTCAATAGGGCTTCCATGATCTGATATAGAGATTGACCAGTGCACCTATCTTGAGGTTGCCTGAGGAGGGAGTAGGGTACGTAGTCTACTACGATGCTTCAGGGACCGGACTCGGATGTGTCCTGATGCAGGAGCGGGCAGTGATCGCATATGGATCACGTCATTTGAGGCCTCATGAGCAGAACAATGCTACCCATGACCTGGATTTAGTAGTAGTGGTCTTCGGTCTGAAGACATGGCGACACTATCTGATGGGCGAGCGCTTTACAGTCTTTTCTGACCACCAGAGTCTCAGGTACATCCTCTCACAGAAGGACCTGAACCTAAGACAGCGGTAATGGCTCGAGTTCCTCCAGGACTATGACTTTGAGATAGTCTATACTCCTGGGAAGGGTAATGTGTTAGCCGATTCCCTCAGCAGGAGGATGGGCATTTAGCTACTTGAGGAGGTGACAGAGAAGCTAGCCGCTTTGAAGATATCCTTCGTGGATAGAGATGGAGCAGCCTTTCTCCAGTCTCTCACCGTCACCCCTCCACTACTGCAGCGGGTCAGAGAGGCCCATCGTGAGGACGCTGACTGTGAGACGCGGCGTGCACAGTTATCCTCAGGACAGGCACCAGATGGCTTCTCCTTTGTAGTAGAGCACGACATCCTTTTCAGAGGATGTACCTTGGTACTTGTTGCTTTACGGGAGGAGGTGATGAGAGAGTTTCACACTTCTCCTTTGGAGGTACATCCTGGAGTGGCGAAGATGTACCAGGGCCTTAGATGATAGCCCTAGTGGCTAGGCATGAAGAAGGTTGTGGCAGAGTTCATTTCTCGATGCCTCACCTGCCAGCAGGTGAAGGCAGAGCACCAGGTACCAGCGGGCTTGGTACAGCCCTTAGAGGTCCCGGAGTGGAAGTGGGACGGAATATCTATGGACTTCGTGAATGGAATTCCACACACTTCCATTGATCACGACTCCATCTGGGTGATTGTCGACTGACTTACCAAGTCGGCTCACTTCTTACCCATCAGAGAGCAGGGCTCAGTGGAGAGCTTGGGCGTCTCTATGTTCAGGAGATTGTACGGCTTCACGGTGTGCCATCATATATCGTCTCCGATCGAGATGCTTTCTTTACTTCCCGGCTTTGGAAGGGGTTACAGGGGGCGTTCGGGACGTGGCTACGTCTGAGCACCGCCTTTCACCCTCAGACAGATGGTCAGACGGAGAGGACCATTCAGACTCTCGAGGGCATGCTCCGCGCATGTGTCCCCGACTTTGGTCACAGCTGGGAGGACCACCTACCCTTGGTGAAGTTCGTGTACAACAACAGCTACCACTCCACCATGGGGATGGCACCATATGAGGTGTCGTACGACAGACCTTACAGATCTCTTTTGTGCTGGACAGACCCTGGGGAGTCAGCACTTGTGGGACCAGAGATGGTCCGGGCCATGACAGAGAAGGTCTAGGTCATCCAGGAGCGGATGAGGATAGCTCAGAGCCGGCATAAGTCTTATGCTGACAGGAGGCGGAGGCCACTAGAGTTCGAGGATGGTGACCACGTCTTCTTGCGTGTCTCACCTCGACTTGGATTACGGAGATTTGGCTGAGGCGGCAAGTTGTCTCCACACTTAATCGGACCATTCCAGGTCATCAGCAGGTTTGACGAGGCGGCTTATTGCCTGTCTCTACCACCTCAGTTGCACTGGGTGCACGACGTCTTCTATGTATCTCAGCTGAGGAGATACGTGCACGACCCGACGCACATCATTGACCATGGGGAGCTAGACGTGGATGATGGGGCAACTTTTGCAGAGGTCTCGGTGGAGATCGAGGATCAACAGGAGTGGGTCCTATGTGGACTATCGATTCCCCTTGTGCGCATCATATGGCAGCACGAGAACCTCCAAGAGAGCACTTGGGAGCGGGAGGCTCAGATGCGTGCTCAGTACTCACGTTTGTTTCCCTAGTTTATGATGTATCTTTATGGGGACATAAAGCCCTGAGGTGGGAGTGATGTAAAGACCAGAAAAATTCAACGAAATTTTTTTTCTTAATTTTCTTTGGATTTTTACAAGAATTCAGTTTCTGACGGCACCTGATTCCGAGGCCCGGTGTGCCCGGAATCATTTTCCGAAATTTGGCTCGGGTACGTTCAGAGAACGAACGAGAGGGTTTTTCTAACTTTTGAACCGGTGCTCGGAATCAAATTCTGAGGGCACCGATGGAATCACAGCACCGGTATTTGCTTAGAAATGCCTCTTCCGGAGTTGTGTTTGCTCAGGTGTGGTTTTTAATTTTTGGGCTTAAAGTTAAGAAATAAAATAAATTGTACGACAAACTTTATTTTATTTCACTTAAGATACTTGGAGGCTACTTGAAGCCACTTAAAGCTGCTTAAGATGAGTTGATGCGGATAGGGTGCTATCCAAAAATATCCTACCCTCCTGGTAGGATATTTGTGAGGTGGGGCCCGCACGAGCCCCACCGTTTCTTTCCTCTAAGTAACGCACCCGCGAAAACCCCTATTAAATAAAAGTCAACTGGGGCGTTTTCTTAAACAATTAAACTCTCCTATTAAATGGGCGGTTTATTCGTTGAAATCAATTCTGTAAATTAATTTCATTCGTTTCATAGCACATTTTCATTTTGTTGGCATGTTAACAAAATAAGTCCAACACACCTTCCTTTTGAAATGTTGTGTTAAACCTTTGAAGAATCTCTATGGATCTTCCTCCTTCTTCGTGAAGAACACGAAGAACGCAAAGAACACGAAGAACGTCGGCCTCCAACGAAGAACGCCGAACCCACATAAATCGACGATGTGACGTCGTGTGCCGCGACACCGACGTTTCCTCTCCCGCGACATTCTTCTGTGATGTTCCTTCCTCCGCAACAAAATCTTCGATCATCCATTGAGGTGAGAGATTTCGGTTATTTAAATTCCTTTGTGGATTATAACATCAATATGGATTTAATTTTTAAAATTAAATCTGTATGTTCTTGATCCTCGGAGATCGTCGACGCGACGCCCTTCCGCGATGACGCGACACCCTTCCGCGACACAACGATTCCCTTGTTCCGCGACGGTTGATTCCGCGAAGAACTCTCGTGCGACGACTCGACGAGGTTGGGATTTTATTTTGGAAATACGTTTTTATTCCCGTGATTGTTTCTTTAAAAACAAAGAACCCGGAATCAAGTTCAATTTTAATTCTATTAAAATTGTTCCTTGCTTATTCATGTGTTGAATATATTATTCTTCCCGATTGTTAGCACCTAACGCGGAGGGTGCGGGCCAAACAAACACGGCCCGAAAACCCTCCGCAGTTCTTCGTTGTTGTGAGGATTGGCGGGTGATGATAGAACATGCCTCAGGGGTGGATCATTGATTCCACAGTGAATAACAGGACCCGGGATGAGCTTCGGCGCAGACGGGAAGGAAAACGGACCACCGGAGCAACTCCAGTGGCCCGCGGAAGCCACCGGCGCGGTGGTGCCGGTGGCCGGAGGCGGCGGCGCACCGCCGGACAGGGCCGCCGTGGCTGAAGCCGCGGCGGCGGCGGCCAGTGGACCCGCGGCCGCGTGGGTCCGGCTCACACGCACGGGACGCGGCAAAGGCCGCGTCCGTTGACTCAGCACGGTCCCACGCGGGGCCGCGCCACTTTCATCCCGTAGGGGCAGCTCCCCGCGGCTGCCACGCTCGGCCGCTCGGCCAAGCCGAGCCGGGTCATGCCCTGGCTGGACCGGGCCGCGCCGAACCGGGTCCGACCCAGACCTGGGTCGGGTCGACCCGGTTCGGGCCAACCCAGGGGGGTTGGGCCGGGTCGGTCCGGGCCCAGACCCCCCGTCTTCGGACCGTTTCGGTCTTTTGCCCGTAACTTGAGCTACGGGCCTCCGAACGACACACCGTCAGCGGCGATGCGATCCTTGGATCGAGACGGTCTTTTCAGTATATCACACTCAAGGTTTTGGAATACTTTGGGTTCGGCCGGGTTGATTCGTACATGAAACCAACCGGGCCCTCGGAGCGGAAACGCTCATATCTTGAGCTTCAGACGTCCGATCGACGTGTCGTGGACTTTGTTGTTTTCCTCTAAGTGAGACGGATATTTTGGCATACTCCGCCCGAGGTTTGGATGAAGGTGGAGTACGGTCGGGTTGGTTTTGCCTTAAAAACCAACCGGGCCCCTAGGACGAAAAAGCCAATATCTCTCAGACCGGGCATCCGATTGACGCGCCGTCTGCGACGTTGAGTTCCTGTTGACGATACAGAACTTTTGGATACATCAAATCTGGACTATGTGTCATTTGATGTATCAGCCTCTCAGCTCGTGGAGCGGACCCTCCCGAACGAGCTTGCTGTGTGCGGGAACCCTAGAGCTGGCTGCGACTGCTACTGTGACGACGACGACTGTGCAGAGATCCTCAGTGGATTCGACGACGATGACGACTACAGCACTCAGTGATCCTTTGTGGGTCAGTTCTATAGGTCTTATGTGGGCCCGATCCTGTGTGGGTCAGATCCTGTGTGGGTCAGCACTCAGCGGTTCTGTGTGAGCCAGCGCCTACAGGTCCTGTGTGGGCCCGATCCTGTGTGGGTCTTTGCAGGGGTTAGTACCTATCGATCCTTTGTGGGTCCGATGAATTTGATGGATCAGTGAGCATATCTATCACCATTTGAAGAAGTATACCTGTGTGAGCTGAAACTCTGTTTTACTTTCCTTTGTGGATTATGTTGTGCTATCCTATGTGGATTTACATTTTACTTTCCTTTGTGGATTGTGTTGAGTTATCCTGTGTGGATTTCACGTTTTTCTTTCCTGTGTGGACTGGGTTATACTTGAGCTCGGATGTTGGAGCCGAGCGAGAATTGATGACTTAGGTATATGTATGGGCATATACCTAAGCCGTGTCGGATGTTACTTCGTGATTGTATCTTTCCTTTGTGTATTATCCTTTGTGGATTCTGGGAGACCTTCGGGGGGCTCGGGGTCCCTACTGAGTAGCTTATACTCACCCATGCACGGGCTATGACCGCACTTCGTTGTGTTGGTTGCAGATGACAGACAGCGCTGATCGTAGTGGAGGCTTGCGGAGTAGGACGGTACCTGGAGGTGGACCACTGGGCGGGACGTACTCGGAGCGGTCGGCTGGACCCGAGGAGCAGTGGAGGCTTTCTGTACCCACCCTTCAGGTGGGACTCCCAGAGGACGGCTCGACGTTGCGGCTTTACTTTTCAGTTGCTGTTTTTCCCCTTTCAGTTGTACTTTAAAGTTGGGCTTGTATTTCTGGGCCCCTTTACTTTTCCTCACTTACTGTTGTACCAGCTTTTACTTCGTGTTTACTTCTTCCTCTTGCTTACTCTATGGTGCTTTTTTACTTTGCAAAGGCAATGCCTTCCCTTTTTACCGGGATTTACGCCTTGGTGCTAGTCGCCAGCCCCTGGCCTATAGAAGGCGGGCTTGGGGTAGTCACGACACGGGCCCCAAGGACGGGTCATGACACTATCCATTTGGGTGCGTCAGATCTTGCAAAATTT
>CAUJRU010004749.1:0-10742 GCA_963277665.1 Viscum album
ATGGGAGGTGTGTCCTAATTAGTGAGGTGTCCTAATGGGAGAGGTCTCCTAATTAGTAAGGTGTCCTAATGGGAGAGGTCTCCTAATTAGTGAGGTGTCCTAATGGGAGAGGTCTCCTAATTAGTGAGGTGTCCTAATGGGGAGAGGTCTCCTAATTAGTGAGGTGTCCTAATAGGAGGTGTCCTAATTAGTGAGGTGTCCTAATAGGAGAGGTGTCCTAATGGGAGAGGTGTCCTAATTAGTGAGGTGTCCTAAGGGGAGAGATGTCCTAATGGAAAAAGTCTTAACAAGTGTCCTAATGGGAGACGTGTCCTAAAGGCAGGTGTCCTAAGGGGAGAGGTGTCCTAATAAGAGAAGTGTCCTAATAGGACAGGTGTTCTTAATTAGTAAGGTGTCCTAATGAGAGAAGTGTTCTAAGGGGAGAGGTGTCCTAAGAAGAGGGGTGTCCTATTGGAAAAAGTTTCCTAAGGGGAGAGGTGCATGAAGGGGAGGTGTCCTAATGAGAGAAGTGTGCTAAGGGGAGAGGTGCATGAAGGGGAGGTGTCCTAATGAGAGAAGTGTGCTAAGGGGAGAGGTGACCTAATGGGAGAGGTGTCGTAAAGAGAGGTGTCTTAATGGAAGAGGTGTCCTAATCGGAGAGGTGTCCTAAGGGGAGGGGTGTTCTAATGAGAGCGGTTTCCTATGTGGAGGTGTCCTAATGGGAGGTGTCTTAATTAGTGAGGTGTCCTGAGGAGAAAGGTGTGAAGTGTCCTAATCAGTAAGAGTGTGGTCCGGGTTTGCAGTGATAAATTCCAGGATTCCTGACCTCATCTCTGAGGTGTCCTGATTTTTGTCCTGATTAGTGAGGTGTCCTGAAATCTACACAAGCAAGATATTTGGGACAGCTGTGATGTTTATTGAGGCGTCTCCTCATTTCAGGGGTGTCCTGATTAGAGAGGTTCCACTGAGGAGTACACATGTACTAGACTGACCACTGTCTCCCGGTTATTGTAGAGGACTTTCATTTTCAATTTAGTATGACATACTTCCTGTCTCCTTGTTTGTTGAGACCTACATGTGTATACTGGGAAGATGAGGAAGGAAGGGGGGGGGGAGAGGGGAGAGAGGGGGAGATGCAGAGGGGAGAGGGAGAGGGAGGGAGAAAGAGGGAGGGAGTGGGAGAGATGGAGAGAGGGAGCGAGACGGAGGGAGAGAGAGGGAGGGGGAGGGAGGGGGAAGGAGGGGGGGAGGGAGGGGGTAGGGAGAGGGAGAGAGAGGGAGATGGCAGAGGGGAGAGGAGAGGGAGGGAGAAAGAGGGAGGGAGTGGGAGAGATGGAGAGAGGGAGCGAGACGGAGGGAGAGAGAGGGAGGGGGAAGGAGGGGGAAAGGAGGGGGAGGAGGGGGTAGGGAGAGGGAGAGAGAGGGGGGAGAGAGGGGAGGGAGGGAGAGGTGGGGGTAAAGTACCTCAACCAAAGCATCACAAACCTGATATACATGTATATGTGTTATATGTCTTGTGTGGGTAGGTGAGGTGTGTTTCCTTTCTTTTCTAGTTAGTGTACGTACGTTTGTCAGTGATGATGGGTGGACTGCCAGATGTAGAGTTAGGTCTGAGACTGGCTTGACATGTACACACTTTGCTCATGAAGTGCTGCTATACACATGTGTTTTAAAATTAGGCCCCCGGCCACACCAGACATACAACACATATACATGTATAATGTATACAAGAGCAGGGCATTGGATAGTCATGTGAGGGGTGTCCTAACTAGTAATTAGTGAGGTGTCCTAATGGGGGAGGTGTCCTAATTAGAGAGGTGTCCTAATCAGAGAGGTGTCCTAATTAGAACAGCTCCAATGTATACATATCAGTCCACTCACACAGGATTACAATCATTCCATGTACTTACACTGCAGTGTAGTGTGGTCCGATCTGTAGGCACTAGTCAGATCCTAGCAGATATGCGCACACACACACACACACACACACACACACACACACACACACACACACACACACACACACACACACACACACACACACACACACACACACACACACACACACACACACACACACACACACACACACACACACACACACACACACACACACACACACACACACACACACACACACACACACACACACACACACACACACACACACACACACACTGCTGACAGCACACAGTCATAGTGTAGTGTTCTAACTACCTTTGTCAGAGGTGAGTATGCAGTGTACGGTAGTGTTCTCAGAGGTTGTGTATTTACTCCACAGTCCAAGCAATGATCATTTCCTGACATCTTGAGATTATATGTAATATGGAAAATGTCAAAATAAAACAATGTAATGACATGAGGTGGGTAGAAAAGAGACAAGAAACAATGTTCAAGAGTTAGATTGAGTTAGTTTGCAGCTGGGACGAGGCCCCTCGTGGGCCACCAGGTCAAGTGGAATGTCCATGTTTGGTAAGAAACTTGTCACTGTGTACACACATACTCTAGAACTGCATTGTTTCATGACGTGACGTCATGTGTGTGTGTGTGTGTGTGTGTGTGTGGGTGTGTGTGGTAATGATATTCATTTTTTGACGTAATAAGTTATGAAAACTGTTATGTAACCAAACATTCCACAGACACAACTCATTTTATGAGAGGGTGTGGCTACACCAGACTACAACTTACCCAAGACAGTCATTTTCAAAGACAATGAGCTGCCATGGGTAGGATTCCAAACCACGACACTTGGTGTTCCAGACAGATACTGACACCAACACAACTACACATACACAACGACTTTAGTGTCCTAATCACACATATAAAGCAACACAAATAGACACAGTACCTTACTCCAGTTGACATGTACATATTGGCCTGCTCATCATGCATCATTGTGTTGTCTTGTCTACTCTGCTATGTGACCTGTGGGTCAACAGGTGGAGCATGTACCAGCCTGGTATGGAGGAGGGGAGGATGGAATCATGTCCAAGGAAACAGGAAATGGGATGGACCATCAAACATACTGTTTTCATTGTCTACATGTATATGACATGTGTAAAGTAAGTCATTGGACATCCTATTTCATGGGAGACAAGGCAACAGTTGTGGCCTTCAATTAGACACATTACAACAGGTAGGGTGGAGTAATGGAGGGAGTCATTATATAGTCTATATATAGGTTAGACACCGAGTCGAGGGAAATACGTGATTTAGAAAGCCAAGGGTCCTGAGCTGTAGCGTCCGAGCATAGCGAGGATGCTACTAAGGGCCCGAGGCTTTCTAAATCCCGTATTTCCCGATGACGAGTGCGTCTAACCGGTTTAGACTACAGCGAATTTCTGATTGGCTACACACTTAACAACTAGCGTCTATACCTAGCAACAGTTGGCTTCAGAGACGCGTCAACGCGTCAACCGGTTTAGACTATAGATTGGCTACACGCTTAGTAACTAGCATCTATAGTAACAGAAGAGTTTGAAGTAAGACAGAGACGCTTGATCATCAAATGCCCAGATGAACTACTGAGGTCGCTTCGGGAAGGATGACAGTGACAGTGGCGATGTCGACAGCTAGCGAAGAGCCGATCCTCGACTCCGACTCTGACTGGGACAAACTGGCTCTCCGTATTTACTGTATATACCTATTCTTTATAACCTGCTGCACCCTGCTACAAATAAACTTTGCACTGTACATGTAATGTCACTTTACACGCGCGCGTGTGTTGCCATAGCCTCAAGTCTCAATATACTCCACGTAGCGTGGAAAATACGGGATTTATTTTCCAACGCTCTACGCAATCTGATTGGTTGATTTAAAGTTACCGTAGTCTAAGTCACTGTATATAAGAACTAAATATAGAACACACAGTATGTCATGTGACCTGATACACTATGCACACATGCACTCATATGGCAGAGATCACTTATCGTGTACACACACAGTTGGTAGAGCATGAACGTGGGAGCAAAACCAAACCCTCTGTCTCCTTGCTCGGGCAGGGCTGGAACGTTGGTGCAATTAGAGTGGAATGTAATTATCTAGCACTGTAAACTGTAACTGCACTTGCTCATGGCAGTTTTTCTGAGGTTGCTGTTCAGAAAGGGCTAAAAGACGTGTGCAAAGCCACTGGTATTCTGTCTCCAAGGAGAAGCAATCACATGGCTATTCAGAGGTTGAGATGTGTTTGTGTGCTGCCATGGTGCAGGTGAATTCACTCCAGGAGGGATGTTGGTCCTCGATTCGTTTTTTTTGGCCTCTACATTAGTGCTAGGCTTGGGTCGATACTAGAGCTAGATTAGGGGCGAGGTTAGCAACCAGGTTTAGTGATCTAAGGCTACGTTAGGGCTACCCTAGGGTTAGGCTAGTGCCGTTCTACTGGCTTCAGCAGGTGCCTGTGCTACGTATGTCTTCAGGTCTTCGATATATTGCTGGCTCTTTACTGGACAACTGCACATATTATGCCCACGATCATATTCCATCTACCGAGCTAGGCCTACTCAATGTGCCAGACACTTTCCTTTGTTTTTCCCCACCTCCTACTTCCTGTGTTTATTGTGTGTGCACTGAAAGGGTCTAACCAGCAACACAACACAACCAGACACTCGTGAGGAGGGACTGACTCACGAGACTACACATATAGAGCGCTTGCAATTACGTCACGGAAATGACGTCACGTTTACTTCCGTATGGCAAAAAGCGCGTTGTAAATCAATGCTAATTTGTGATAGAATGGCGCAGCAACTGCAGTTATCCAGCTACTACTACAAACTTGATGCCAAGCTGAAAGCTAGGTACCTAGAGAAAGTTCTCTCATCAAGGAAGAAGATCCATACGCACTGAAAAAGGCCCGACTTACGCCGTGATGCGAATAATTTGCCTTCTCTGAGGTAAGTTATAACAGCGTTCCGCACAGTTTTAGTAAATTTGGTTATATAGCTTATTTACTGGTGGTATTTATCTTTCTTAGCTATCCAGATATTGTCGTTTACTTGCTGCACACAACTAGCTTTGTTACACTGGAAGAAGTGAAGAACTATAAAAGTCTCCAGAGCTACAAGTACTTCACAAGTGGATGGGTTTTGGAAGCTGAATGGAAGAAATACTCAGAAGAGGGTATAGTTCTTATTATTGGAAAAGTTAGACACAGCTATGCTGCTAGTAAGCCTCCACTGCGACCATGGGTTCTAGTTCGTTGCAATGGAACTGTGTTAGTTGGTCACTGCACTTGTATGGCAGGGCTTGCTGAAACCCTGTTCACTTGTGGGTTGCTGTTCTGCATTGGATCGAAACAGCAGTACGAGTGCGTGATGAAACTCCATGCACATCAAAGGAAAACAAATGGCTCATGCCTACACCTACCCAGAGCATCCCATACTTAACTTGGTGACATTGACTTCAGTGCTCCTAAACGACGAAGAGTGGTTTCCCCTTCTACTGGTTCAGTACGCATTTCTACAGTTACACCACCATCTGATTCAGAAAAGAAGGATTTCTTTAGTGAAATTGCCAAAGAAGAAACACGAAAGCCATTAATACTTTCCGTGATTGAACCATACAATGAAAAATTTCTCACCTCTAAAGACCATCTCCCTCAACTCCTGACTGGCATTTTCAAACCAGATCATTTGAATAAAAGCTACCCTGAATTGCTGGCTCTTGCTGAGAGCTACCTTCATGAGAGTATATCACCTGCGATGGTGGATCACTTGGAACAGCTGACTCGTGAGCAATCAAAGTCAAAAAACTGGTTTCTTTACAGAGCAGGCAGAATAACTGCTTCTCGGCTGAAACAAGTGATTTGCACGGATCCTCACCAGCCATCTCTGTCCCTGGTTAAAAGTGTTTGCTATCCTGATATCCACAGGTTCAGCAATAAAGCCACTGCTTGGGAACATGAAAAGGAAGCTCTTCAACTTTATCAAACAAAAGTTTCTGCATTACACGAGGGGCTGAAAATATCCAATTGTGGCTTTTTTGTTAGTGCAGAACATCCATACTTGGGTGCTTCACCAGATGCACTGATGCAGTGTACCTGTTGTGGTCAAGGCACAATAGAAATCAAATGCCCTTGGTGTGCCAGGGAAGCTTCATTGCAGGAGGCTGTGGAGCAAAGCAAGAACTTTTGCCTCAATAAGCTTTCTGATGGAAAATTTCAGTTACATCATGACCATGGGTATTACTACCAATGTCAAATGCAACTGTTTGTTACAGGGAGATCATTTTGTGACTTTATTGTTTGGACCCCGAATGAAATTCATATCGAACGCATAACACTAGATGAAGATCTTCTGCAAACAGTTCTACCGCAAATAGAGAGATTTTGGAAACTATGTGTGCTTCCTGAACTTTTAGGGAAATGGTACACACGCCAACAATTTCCTCCACTTCCATCAACATCTTTCCAAGCACCAATCGAAGAAGAAGACACTGGAAAGTGGTGTTTTTGCCGAGAAGATAAGGGTGGAGAAATGATAGCCTGTGATGGTAAATCATGCCACGTTACTTGGTACCACCTTGAATGCCTGGGAATGACACAATCATCTGTGCCTCATGGCAAGTGGTTGTGTCCTACATGCCATGCCAACAAACACAAGAAGACAACAAAAGCAGTATAATTGTAATGTCTTATATAACATCTGACCCTATAACATTAATTCTACATGACTACTTATCACAGTGTCTAGCTGTCTACATAATTTTACATGAGTACTTATCATAGTGTCTAGGTGTCTACACAATTTTACATGAGTACTTATCATAGCGTCTGGGTGTCTACACAATTTTACATTAGTACTTATCACAGTGTCTAGGTGTCTACATGATTCTGTACTGGAATCTGATTTGTGTTACAAGTGCTATTTATGGAGCTACTATGTGAAAGAGAGTTAGCTGCAGTATAAATAATAAATACTTTAATCAAATGGCACAATACCTTCCAGTACATTGTTAAGAGAACAGCACACCCTAACTATTGAGTCTAAAACTACTCCCCTACTGGTCTTCTGTGTTACTAATTCCCTCTGCAGGACTCCAGTTGCAGAAAGGACTTGAAAACGTTGCCGTACAGCACCGATTATCCTTTCCACATGTATCCTTACATTTGCTAGCTTTCTTGTTGCTTCAACATCAGAAGGTTGTAATTGCTCACAAGCTCTGGTGAAAGCTGGGATGTCAAGAGTAGCTCCAAGCATGGCGACAGAGTCAGCAACATCAAAACCTCTATCTGCAAGTACAACATCACCTGGGAGTAGTTTATTCAGGTATCCAGAATGTTCAACTATGTGCTTGTCAGAAACTCTTCCTCCCCAACCATTCGAAATATAGCTTATTATACCTTGTGGTGTTATGCTAATTAGGTATTTAGCGGTATTGTAATGCTTGTATTGCGACCAAGTGCATGACTTGGCTAGAAGATCTGAAGGCTTCTCAATAAAGAGCTCAAAGCAATCAATGATGGATGTTACTCTGAGACCATAATGAGGTTTAAAACAAAATGGCATAGTCCTTCGTATACTCTCCCTATCAGGCCACATGATCAAAAAAGACAATCGAATGTCCATGGCTTCTATCCACTTCATAAATATTCTGCAAACGGTTGATTCACTAACCCCAAATCGAAAGCCCAGATCGTAGTTGCTGGCATTGAGTCGCAGCTTCATAAGCGTAAGGATAAAACAGTCAAAATGACTGAGTTTTGTTGCTCTTCCTTCTGGTATTGAAACAGATACTAGTCTGAAGAGTGACATTAGCACAGTAAAACTGCTCAAGCCTGTGTAAAAACGAAGTGTTTTCTCGTTACTCTTGAGATCTTCGTGACTGGGGTATGCCTTGGAAGCACGCACCTCTCCAAGCTCTGTTGTTAACCTCCTGTTGTCTTGCTCTAAAGCGGATAGAATAGTTGTTGTGAGATCAGTTTGGGTAGCAGCAGTGACAGTATCTGGTGGATACACAACATCATCACACTTGCTTGGAATTGGAACCACACCATCCACTTCGTCGGTCTTCTCTTTCTCTCCTTGTCTCCTCTTTGAAGCTTTGTAACGTTCTAGGCCCTGTTCTGCTCCTCTCTTTTTTGATGATGGAGTAAAAGAGAATATAGTTGGAACGTAAGCTGGTGACAGTGGGTCTTCACTTTTTTGACCTACAGCGATAAGTTAATAAATGCAGCTTAAAAACCAGATTGGACTCGGAAGAACGAACGAAATATGGAACCTATCAACAAAAAGAACTGCCTAAATGTAGAATTTGAATAGTTCTGGATCATAACTACTTACCTCCTACAAAATGTTGGCTGCATATGACCGTGTGGGGCTTAGGATTGAAGTCCTTCCTGGCGATGGCGTTCAACCAGAGCGTACGCTTAGGTTCTTTTACAGGGATCCTGTAAAATTTTATCCCTGCCTCCCTGGTCTCTTTAACATCTCTGGTAGTGCAGTTGTGCGCGCAGCAAGAATTCACCATTTCTATAGCTCCTGCAGCCTTCGAAAATATACTCGCGTTGCTATTTATACCGGCGACTCTTGCCATACGGAAGTTGTTACGTAATGCGTGTGACGTCAGTTGCAAGCGCTCTATACAATGACCTGGACACAGTGTGATGAGGGAGATGAGTCATCTCTCTTGTATGATAACCACACAAGTCCCAAACTACACTACTGCATACCTCACACTTCTCCCGTGGACTCTCTCTCTCTATCTGCTGTTGAATCCAACAGTGCTCGCAGTTCATCGCCGCTAGAGTAGAGAGCGCACGTGGCATGTTCACCTTTGAACCTCATGGGGAGCCCCTAGGCCATAGACACGTAACCAGGATTGGAAACTGATGACGTCACGCGTAGTTCGTCAATGACGCATGCGCGGCCAACCTCTGTTGTCAAGTTGTTGCCAAATATCTAGTAGAAAGAGGAGCCGTTCCGGGAGAGAAAACTTGTGCTTTTCTAGTTAGCAGGTAAAAGTATAAGGTTTCTGCCTACAAAATGGTTCTTTCACATGTATATTCTTATACATGTACTTTGGCAAAAAGAGCTACTGGTACTCGGTGTGCCGTGCGGTACGGCAGATTTGTGATAGTTGTATTACCCACTTTCTCTTTTGTGTTCCTATAACTGACCAAATGAAAACCTTGGCAATACTCTGTTTAGATGAGGCTATTGATACAGGGCTCATGCACTGGAATAAGTGGTTTTAATAGCCTTGACGGGCAGGTTGCGCTAGTATCGCCTGCTAATAATCGAATGAATATAGTGACTTTGTGTACCTATTCTAGTATTAGTGACTACTCTACTGTAAAGTCCATTACTCTTTAAGGAAAAGAAAGGTTTTCTTTACTGGAATGATGCTTTTAACTGACGCTTAGCTAATTGAAGGTTGCTAAAATTTCGTACCAAATAAGCATCCCCACCTTCTCTTCTTCCCTCCCTTCCTCCTTCCGTCCCCCCCGTATTATGTCAGAGTGCTAGGACGTAACGATCTGCACACACTGGTAACGAAGGCTGTACGCGTGACGTCATCAGTTTCCAATCCTGGTTACTTGTCTTGAATATCTATGCCCTAGGCTGATTATCCTGGGGGTTAAGGTCAAGCTTTGACGCATGTGGGTGGCTATGAGCCGAGGGGTCTGACACGGGCAGAAATCTCATACGGCCTTCAAGAAATCAACATGGAAATCATGACATGAAATCAGAAATCAGGCCTTCACTAGGTTGTCAACGTCCGTATACTAACATAATGGCTTGGTAACTTCCGCATATTTCCGTATACATAGGCATTTCTGACTGGAGATCACAGCTACCCTCCACTGAAATCACGTCTGATTTCGAAATCTCGTACGCTCTACAGCTCCGTGTCAGATCCCTCGCTGTGAGCCATTCTACGGTAGACCATAAAAGCTTATTGTTTACGTATGTGCAAAATGCGGATAAAACATTTCAGTGTATATTTCAGTAGTGCATAGCGAACCGACAATTTCTCACTCACGTTCAGCCCACAATGCCGTGCATTTTCACTGCTTTCATCGGAAAGTGAATATAAGCACTACGTAAATATAGCTACACATACAACTTCATCATCACCTCATTATTTGGTTGGTACACGAGCAGATAGAGTGTTGTGGTGAGCATATATAAATTTTAGTATTGCTCAATATGCACCTACTGGCAGAGAAGGCAGAAGTGCTCTAAAGTTATGGTTCTGTCTTCTGTCTCTCCCTTCAGGTGTTTCTCTGGCACATCTATCTCGTGCTGTTCGTTGTCTGACGTTCCATGACAAAATACAAGGTTGGACAGACAGATGGAGAGACTGACACAAGAGCCATTGACATCATCAATGTAGGGGACTGCTGAATTGTTACTCTTCTCACTCTATATTACTAAAGTGAAACTATTATTTTATAACCACATGTATGTTTGGACTGTCTGGGAATATGCTGTTGCTGCTGTTAGCTATGTGCCTTGTGTCCACCCTCAATCTGATTCTATATCCGGCAGTCCTTCACTTCACAAGTTATTTTCAGAGTTCTGGATTGATCCTAATTGTTACAATCCATATGCATTCTGAACCAAGCAAACTAACTATTTTACATGTGCACAGTGGATCTATGTGGGCTATCATCACCTTTCTACGTATACTCTACTTTAACAGTGCCTTTGATACTGGCTATAGCTAGACTTTAGAACCATTCACCTCCTGACCAATGGGGGACATTGGTGGAGCAACACTGCTCCTAGATTACGCCATCAACCACTTCGCTGCTTGTACCACAT
>CAUJRU010004750.1:0-10685 GCA_963277665.1 Viscum album
TATCAGGAAGGTTTTAAAAGTCATTGGGGTCGTGAATCCATAGAAGACTGCTATTATAGTATTTTGACCATAATTAATGTAAGTTTGTACTGTCTTGTAAGAACCTAAGTTTTGAGCCTGTAAGACTTTGAAATTTTCTTAATGTTATTCCAGAGCAGGGCGTTTAGACGATGTGTGATTTCGAGCCCCGGTGTGGCCAAAATTAAATTTTAAGTGCGTTCACACTAGACACACCAAATAAACAGAATAACTCCTAAAAGGTTGATTTGATGGGAAAACCGAGGGCACCGTTGAGTCTGGAATGTGCCGTTTACCCTAGGAGGGATGTAAATTTCGTAGGCGCGACCCTTCTGTGAAAAACACCACCAGGGAAGCTTCGTAATTTAGCAGCCTTGGGCATGAACTTTACAACTTCCGAAAAGAAATTCGGATTAAAATTACAAGATCTTCGTTGTGCTTAGAATGAGGTTTTTACCCTAGAGGCAGCTTATTCCCGACCCCGCCGAAAGTTCGGGTACGGAGCCTACCGGTAGACGTTTAAGTGTTTTTCTATTTAAACACTTATCCTCTACTCCTTCTCCCCCTCTTGTTTATCCCTTTAAGATCCATCTCAAGAAGAATCAAGAGCCTCTCCCCACCTCTCCATGGCACAGTGGATTTGAAGGATCATCGATGAAGCTACGGGATACGCCCAACAAGGTAAGAGTTGCATTTTTGTTTTTTTTAAGTTCCGCATCTACTTATGAATTCAAATTCTTGTGTTGAATTTCTGTCAAATTCTCAATAGAGGGACATATTTGTGTAGGGATCGATTTGAGATTCCTAACAATCCTTTCATATCAAATTTTCAAGTCCCAGGGTGTCCGGGGTGACCCCGAGAAGTTTTCCGGCCAAATTCTTCTTTTTCCGGCGGTTCCAGGGCGGTCCGGCGGTCGGCACGGCAGTCCGGCGGGCTCCCAGTGGTGGCGGCGACTCCCGGAGGCGGCGGAGGGCTCCCAGTGGCGGCGGTGGGCTCCCAGTGGTAGGCGGTGGCGGTGCCCGGGCGGCGGCGGTCCCAGGCGGGGGCGGTCCCCGGGCGGAGGTTGTCAGTGAGGGTGGACCGGGGGTCGCGGCGTGCGACCTCATGAGGGAGATCGAGACCCACCTTCAGCGGGTCTCCACATGGACCAGCGACCGGCCACGAGGGCCATTCAGCATAGTGGATAGTGGGTCCGCAGCTAGGCCAGCCGATGCGGGCCGGCCCAGGCAGGGTGGACCGGCTGGACCAGGCCGGTCCAGCCCAAGGGGGTTCGTCCCCTGACTTCGGACACCCGTAACTTCTAATACGGGGGTCCGTTTTGCGTACCATCTGTGGAAGTGAAACCCTCAGCTCGAGACAAAGATTTTTAGATGGTCCTGGGGTTTTTTAATTCCCAGGATGAGAGCTCGGTGGTGCGGCACGCTCGTTAAGTACTTCGCCAGGATTCTTCCTTTGGACGACGCAAGCACATCCAGAGTCTGTTTAAGGTGGCGTCAACAGAGTTGTGACCCTGGCGTCGATACGAAGTGGTCCAGGGTGGTTTTAGGTGTTTAAGCCGGAGTTGAGGTGTGGGCCCCATGGGCCGTCTTTTAAGTTGTGAGTAGCATTTTACGACTTTTGCATCAGCCGTCTGTTCAGGGCGAATGAGTAGTCAATTTGGTGTGTTTTTCTGAGATCATCGTGATGGCACGGTTCCCCCTACCTCTTTTGGTACTGAGGTGTGGGCCCTATGAGACGCTGTGTGTGAATATAGCGGTGTTGAATAACTTTTTCATCGGGAGTCTGTTTTCAGTGAGTAAATAGTCTATCTCTTGTGTTTTTCTGCAAGGATTGAAATGGTGTAATCAGTTTGGGCATGCAGAGCCTCTTTCAAGATCTCATTAAATGTAGAAACATGAAAGGGCATTGGTCGGAGGTTCCTTTGACTCACTCCAACCCAACACATGACCGCAACGTTAGCGACACCCAGAGATGGTTCAGGTAGTACAGAGTTATCGGACCAGTTCAAGGTTTACCCTCCAGTGGGGCTGGGAAGTGGGTTAACCACTGGCGTATTAGGGTTTACCCTCCAGTGAGGTCGGGAAGTGGGTTACCCATTGACCTTAGGGTTTACCCTCCAGTGAGGCTAGGCAGTGGGTTAGCCATTGACCTTAGGGTTTACCCTCTAGCAGGGCTGGGAAGTGGGTTACGCATTGAATTTATGTTTACCTTCCAGTAGGGCTGGGAAGTGGGTTAACCAATGACCTTTTTGGGGTTTAACCTCGAGCGGGGCTGGGCAGTGGGTTACCCAATGACGTTTTTGGGGTTTACCCTTTAGTTGGGCTGGGCAGTGGGTTACCCGATGAATTCTTTCAGACTCAGCCTTTTATATGAGGCTAGTCAGTGTCTTTGCTCCGTGATTATCAGAGCGGGACTTTTGGTGGTACGGTTTAATGATGAGGCAGCTTTGATGTGTGGGAATGTTGGGAATTAGTGATGGCTACCCTTAGAACTATTGGCGACTTATCCTAGGCTGAGCTTGGAGATGGATATCCCCTTACACACTCATTCGGGTTTCTTATTGAGCACACACATATATATATACACCCTACTTTTGTTCCCACTCCTTGGGTTTGGTAACTCTCCTTATAGGAAGGGTGAAGAAATGCGGGGTATTCCACATGCTTTCCGTGTCTAGCCCCTCTTGGGTGGATGGGTGTACTTCCTTTCTTTTGTTGGGTTGAGTTTCACTCTATTTACTGTACTCTTTCATTGTTCCTTGTCCTGTCTACTGCTCACCGTTTTGGTACCTCATTTGTTTGTACCTCGAGATTTCAGGTCATCCTACTGAGTATATTTATACTCACCCCTTCTTGGGATTTTCCCGCACTTGGTGTGCCCTTGCAGACGATAGACAGGTTGATCGAGACTAAAGAGGAGTGTAGAGGACACAGGATCTTGGGCTATATTTGGCGGTCATAGTAGGTCTTTCAGGTGTGAGACTCACCAGCTATTTACTTTTGTTTACCTGTTGCTGGGTTGTATCACCTTTCTGACTGGGCGCGCATTTTGCCCTATATTTTTTTTTTTCTGTTCACCACTTTACTTTCTTTTATTTAGAGGTTAATGCATGACTTTGGTTGGGTTATAGTTTTTTTCCTTTGGTTTTCTTTTTACTCTGCACTTCTGCATTGAGTGGGATGTGTGTGTGTGTACAGGTACTTAGGCAAAGGCCTCCCCGAGATTGTTATGCCTTCGGGGCTTGTCGCCCACCCCTGGCCTATGGAGGCGGGCTTGGGGTAGTTGCGGCTCGAGACCGGTAGGGTCGGGTCATGAAAAAGTGGTATCAGAGCTGGTTCGTTCTTTGGGGAATTGTTCAGAGGTCCCTAAAAAGGAATTGGTTTGGATTTAGGGAAATAGTGTCGACATGTCTTGAGGGCGGCTCTCAGGCCAGGGAGTCCAGTGATGGTACTGGCGGCCGACGTATCCATTCACCAAGACCCTGATAACCCGCTTGTCGACTCAGCACGCTGAGACACTTGTTGCAGGGAACTTTGGAACATGCATTCAGTAGGATTGAGTCTTTGACCATCCTTTTTGAGTCATCTCCCCTTTTTATTACTGATATATATATATTCTCATCTGATCGCGGTAATCCTTGATAATTTTCAGGATTCCCCCATGACAGCAACCAGCTAGGTTACCCTCTCCAGTTCGTGACGACGACCTGGCGAGTGACGAGGCATCAGTTTAGGGACCCTCATGTGATCCCCTTCCACCCAGTGCTTCAGTAGTGGACCCTCCACCTGTAGAGAGGCAGTTAGTACCGACAGCATAGGCCGAGGTTGAGTGCAGGCTAAGTGCGCTCCGAGACTTTCAGCATCAGCTACTGCAGAAGTTCTGCGGAGACCCAGATCCCCAGGCTGCAGAAGAATGGATAGAGTTTTTGGACCGACTTTTTAGGCTGGTCTGGACACCAGCGGACCAGATGGTAGCTCTAGCTACCATCCTTTTACACGGGATGGTTGGGCGTTGGTGGGGGTTCGTTACGTAGACCCATGGCGAGTCATCTCTCAAGTGGGATAGCTTCCACCAGCTCTTCCAGGAGGAGTAATCCCCCTCTTGTTTACGCTCCATTCGGATTCATGAGCTTCTGGAGTTGAAGCAGGGGTGGATGACCATGGCATAATACTCAGCCCGGTTTACCGATTTGACACGCTACTCACAGGATATGATCCGCGATAGTTACTTTTGGGCATGGAAGTTTGAGCAGGGTCTTTGCAGGGAGATACGTGCTAGTGTAGTGACCTTGTGCATCTCTAATTATGATGGGGTGATAGAGTGGGCACTCGTGACACAGAGCTTCTTGGATGAGGGATGCCAGCTGGCAGGGCCTAGCAGTGGCCACTTCAGAGGAGAGTCTTCAGTGACAGGAAAGTGTCAGAGAGCAGAGCCTCGGTCGAGGAGGCCCTTCTGTGAGTAGACACAGGGGAAGGGTCATAGACCACAGTGGCGCCGTGGAGCACCGGGGTAGTTAGGATAGAGTTGGTGCTATGCTTGTGATAGACGGGGTCACCTAGCATGGTACTGCCCGACCAGGCGTACAGAGCATCCATGGCAGGCAGTGGGGGCACCGCAGCGGCAGAGGCAGAGCCGTGACCAGGGATCCCCCAGGAGAGGATAGGGTGGTCCTTAGGGAGGTGGCGCAGGCAGAGCGGCAGGACATGGAGGTCTGGGACGATGTTTCGAGGTCCTTCCACCACCACCACCAGGTAGCCCACTCCAGGCTCAGGGAGCTGGCAGTAGGGGCCATGGAAAGCTTCAGGCTATGGGTGTTCGTGACCCCCCAACCCACAATATGGTCTGAGGTACAATTTTTGTTTACTATAAGCTTTCTTCGGTACTAGTAGACACATGCTCCAACCACTCATTTATATCGCTGATTTTGGTACAAGATTTGGAGCTTCCAGTAGAGGTTCTGACACCTGCAGTTAGCCTCGAGGTTCGTATGAGAAGTGCCTCGTTGGTGAACTTTATCTAGAGACAATGCGAATTGTTGTTCAGAGGAGGGAGTTTCATGTGGGACCTAATCATCATCATGATGGAACCTTATGATGTCATCCGGGGCAAGGATTGGCTTTCTATGGTTCACGCCCAGATCGACTATCATCACAGACGAGTCAGAGGCTTGTTTTCTGATGGGACGCGGTTCACCATCCTTAGTGAACGAGACCTCATGGCAGAGCAGACGGGTACTCTGAGCAGGATACCATGACCTTTTTCTCACCAGTTGGTGATCATGGATCTTGGAGCAGAAGACACTACCGACACCTGGATCCCTACAATTGTAGAGGATTACATGGACGTCTTTCCCAAGGATGTCCCTAGATTACCTCCGAGGCGAGAGATGGAGTTCTGCATTGACTTGAAGTTGGGGGATTCCCCGATATCATTTATGGCTTATCAAATGGCACCCCCAGAGCTTTGAGAGCCACGACTTCAGCTGTACGACCTTCATGAGAAGGGATTCATTAGCCCCAGTGTGTCCCCCTGGGCAGCTCCAGTTTTGTTTGTGAAAAAGGCAGATGGGAGTCTGTAGCTTTGTGTGGATTATCGTCACCTGAATCGGGCCATGATAAAGAACAAGTACCCTTTGCCGAGGATCGACGACCTCTTCTACCAGTTGAGAGGTGAAAAGTGGTTCTCCAAGATTGATCTTCTATTCAGCTACCACCAGTTGCAGATTCGTGAGGCAGACATCCCGAAGTTGGATTTCCGTTGTCGTTATGGGCATTACGAGTTTCTGGTGATGCCCTTTGGCATGAAGAATTCCCCTACCGTTTTCATGGCTTTGATGAACTAGATCTTCCAGTCGTACTTGAACTGATTTGTGGTTGTATTTATTGACAACATACTCATCTACTCTGCGATGGAAGAGGAGCACACAGAGCATTTGAGGATGGTACTAGACCTACTCTGAGAGCACCAGCTGTCTGGGAAGCTCTCGAAGTGTCAGTTCTGGATTCACGAGGTTCACTATTTGGGGCATGTCATTAAGGAGAAGGTATTGGCTGCAGATCCTGCAAAGATAGAGGCAGTGCTTGCTTGGGAGCCACCCACGAATGCGTCAGAGGTTTGTATCTTCCTGGATTTGGAGGGGTACTACATAAGGTTTTTTGGAGATTTCTCTAGGATTGTCGCCCCTTTGACCACATTGACATGGAAGGGACGACCGTTCACCTGGAATGATCAGTGATAGAAGGACTTCGAGGAGTTGAGACAGAGGCTGACAAGTGCTCCAGTGTTGAGGAATCCAGAGGATGGAATGAAGTTCGTGGTGTAATGCGATGCTTCAGGAGCTAGGTTCGAGTGCGTGATGATGTAGTAGCGGGAAGTGATTGCATATGGGCCAAGACAGTTGAGGCCCCATGAGCAGAATTATGCGACACACGATTTGGAGCTGGCAGCGGTGGTCTTCACCTTGAGGCAATAAAGACACTACCTTCTGGGTGAACGTTTTGTGATCTACTCAGACCACCAGAGCCTCAAGTACATCTTCACTCAGAGGGATTTGAATCTAAGGTAAATGCACTGGCTAGAGTTTCTGGAGGACTATGATTTTGAGATAGTCTACACTCCAGCGAAGGGAAACATAGTAGCAGATGCCCTTAGCAAGAAGTCCCAGGCTCGTTTAGTGCGGGAAGCTTCAGAGCAGTTGGCTTACCTACAACTGACCTTGTTGGAGCAGGAGGGTACGACTTTTCTACAGTAGATGGTGTTTATTCCTTCGCTCCTTGAGCATGTGAGCGAGTCGCAACTGGGGGATGTCAACAGCGAGGTACAACGTGATCAGATATCCATGGGCAATGCACCCTATGGGTATTCTGAAGGAGGGAATCACAAGATCCTATTCCAGGGGAGAACTGTAGTACCTTTGGAGATGCGGGAGGAGGTGATGTGCGAGTTCCACACTTCTCCCTTGGTTGTACATCCCGGTATGAGGAAGATTTATAGAGACCTTTAGTGGTAGTTTTGGTGGTCTGGTATAAAGTGTAGCGTAGCTGAGTTCATTTCTTGGTGTCTTACCTGTCAGCAGGTGAAGGAAGAGCATCAGGTTCCAGTATTGTTGTTGCAGCCCCTTGATATCTCGGAGTGGAAGTGGGATGACATATCTATGGACTTCGTCATAGGGCTCCCCAGCACAGTGAAGGGCCACGATTCCATTTGGGTGTTAGTGGAACGACTCATGAAGTCGGCACACTTCCTTTCCATTAAGGAGTAGAACTCGGTGGAGAGTCTGGGGTAGTTGTACATTTGGGATATTTTCCGCCTTCATGGATTACCCTTAATGATCGTCTCCAACTATGACACGCGGTTTACATCGCAATTGTGGTGAGTCTTGTAAGAGGCATTCAGGAATGACCTGCGGATGAGTACAGCTTTTCACCCTCATATGGATAGGTAGACCGAGCGTACTATCCAGGTGTTGGAGGATATGCTTAGGGAATGCGTGTTAGACTTTGTCTTGAGCTGGGAGGATCACCTGCCCTTGGTGGAGTTCGCGTACAACAACAGTTACCACTCTACTATCGGCATGGAACCTTTTGAGGCCCTCTACGGGAGACCCTGCAGGTCACCATTGTGATGGACGGAGGTCGTGGATACCTCCCTTATGGGACTAGAGTTGGTTCAGGTGATGACGAAGAAGGTACATGTCATTCATGAGCGGATGAGGACGGCTCAGAGTAGATAGAAGTCCTATGTAGATCATTGTCACAGGCCGTTAGAGTTCGAGCAGGGGGACCATGTCTTTCTGAGGGTCTCCCCATGGTGTGGTACACGTAGGTTCATCTAGGGTGGCAAGCTATCCCTGAGGTTTATTGGGGCCTTTTAGATCATGCGCATGGTCTGTGAGGTTGCCTACCATCTTGCTCTACTCCCACAGCTGGAGAGGGTGCATGACATCTTCCACGTGTCACAGCTGAGGAAATACGTGCATGACCCCACACACGTTATCGACTGGGGAGAGCTGGATATTGAGGATGGATCCACCTTTGCGGAGCACTCGATGACGATTGAGGACCAGCAGGAGCAGACACTGCGTGGACAAACCATTCCTTTGGTTCGTGTGTTGTGGAAGCACAGGAGGGTGCAGGAGAGCACTTGGGAATGGGAGAGCAAGATGTGGGATCAGTATCCCGAGTTTTTTTTTTGTAATTTTGGTTTTTAGGGATGAAAAAATTGAAGGAGGGAATGATGTAAGAACCTGAGTTTTGAGCCGGTAAGACTTTGAATTTTTCTTAATCTTATTCCAAAGCAGGGCGTTCAGACGGCGTGTGATTCCGAGCCCCGGTGTGGCCAGAATTAAATTTTAAGTTCGTTCACACTAGACACACCAAAAAAACAGAATAACTCTAAAAATGTTGCTTGGATGAGAAAATAGAGGGAACCATTGAGCCCGGAACGTGCCATTTACCCTAGGAGGGGTGTAACTTTCGCGGGTGCATCACTTTTGTGGAAAACACCACCAGGGGAATTTTCATAATTTAGAGGCCTCAGGCGTGAACTTTAAAAATTCCAAATGGAGGCTTGGATTAAAATTATGAGACCTCTGTTGCGATCAGAACGAGGTTTTTACCCTAGAGGTGGCCTAACTCCGACCCCGCTGAAAGTTCAGGTACAAAGCCTACCGGTGGATGTTTAAGTGTTTTTATATTTAAACACTTCTCCTATCCTCCACCTCCTTCTGCCCCTTGTTTCTCCCTAGAGGATCCATATCAAGAAGAATCAAGAGCCTCTCCCCACCTCTCCAAGGCATGGTGGCTCCAGCGGATCATCAGCGAAGCTACGGGCTACGCCCAATGAGGTAGGAGTTGCGTTTTTGTTTTTTTTAAATTCCACATATACCTTCTTGCATCGAATTGCTGTCAAATTCTCAAACAAGGGACATATTTGCATAGGGATCGATTCAAGCTTCCCAACTATCCTTTTAGATCAAATTTTTGAGTCCTAGGGTGTCTGGGGTGACCCCGGGAAGTTTTCCGGCCAAATTCTTCTTTTTCCGGCGGTTCTAGGGCGGTTCGGCGGTCGGCACGGCGGTCCAGCGGGCTCCCAGGGGCGGCGGCGGCTCCCAGAGGAAGTGGCAGGATCCCAGCGGTGGCGTCAGGCTCCCAGCGGCAGGTATCGGTGGTCCCCGAGCGGCGGTGGTCCAAGGCGGCGGTGGTCCCTGGGCGGAGGTCGCTGGCGAGGGTGGACCCGGGGTCGCAGCGCATGACCCTGTGAGGGAGACCGAGACCCGCCTTTGGAGGGTCTCCGCACGGATCAACAACTGGCCATGAGGTCCGGTTGGCATGGTGGACCACGGGTCCATGGCCGTGTAGTGCAGCAGGGCCGCGGGCCGGTGCGGGCCGGCCCAGGGAGGGTGGACCGGCTGTACCGGGCCGGTCCATCCCAAGGTTGTTCGTCCCCTAAATTCGGACACCCATAACACCCACTAAGGCTGTCCGTTTTGGGTGCCATATGCGGAAATGAAACCCTAGGCTCGAGAAAAAGATTTTGAGATAGTCCCAGGGATTTTTATTTCTTGGTATGGGAGCTCGGCGGCGCGACACGCTCGTTAAGTACTTCGCTGGGATTCTTCCTTCGGACGTCGCAAGCACATCCAAAGTCCGTTTAAGGTGCCTTCAGTGGAATTGTGACCCTAGAATCGAGAATAAGTGGTCTAGGGTGGTTTCAGGCATTGAATCCGGAGTTGAGGTGTGGGCCCCACAAGCTGTCTTTTAAGCTGTGAGCAGCGTTTTACAACTTTTTCATCAGACGTCCATTCGGGGTGAATGAGTAGTCGTTTTGGAATGTTTTTCCAAGATCATCGCAATGGCGCAGTTTTCCCGACCTCTTTCGGGACTGAGGTGTGGGCCCCACATGACGCCGTGTGGGTATAAAGCAGTGTTGAATTACTTTTTCATCGGGAGTCCATTTTCAGCGAGTAAATAGTCTATCTCACGTGTTTTTCTGCAAGGATTGCAACGGTGTAATCAATTTGGCCGTGCATATCCTCTTTAGAGATCTCATTAAATGTGGAAACATGAAGGGGTATTGGTTGGAGGTTCCTTTTATGCACTCTGAACCAATGCATGACCGCGATGTTAGTGACACCTAGAGATGATTCGGGCAGTGCGGAGTTATCGGACCAGTTCAGGGTTTACCCTCCACTGGGGTTGGGAAGTGGGTTAACCAGCGGCGTATCAGGGTTTACCCTCCAGCGAGGTTGGTTAGTGGGTTACCCATTGACCTTAGGTTTTACCCTCCAGTGAGGCTAGGCAGTGGGTTACCCATTGAACTTAGGGTTTACCCTCCAGCAGGGCTGGGTAGTGGGTTACCCATTGGCTTTAGGGTTTACCCTCCAGCCAGGCTGGGCAGTGGGTTACCCGACGACCTTTTTGAGGTTTACCCTCCAGCAGGGCTGGGTAGTGGGTTACCCAATGACCTTTTTGGGGTTAACCCTCTAGTTGGGATGGGTAGTGGGTTACCCGATGAGTTCTTTCAGACTCATCCCTTCCTATGAGGCTAGTCAGTGGCTTTTCTCCGTGATTACCAGAGCGGGACTTTTGGTGGTACGGTTTAGCGATGAGGTAGATTTTGGTGGTACTGTTTAAAATGATCCTTTATTTTTAAAATGGTTTTCAAA
>CAUJRU010004751.1:0-10680 GCA_963277665.1 Viscum album
ACAAAATCAAGGGGGAATTTTTACTATAATTTTCTAGATATTTTTGGATGAATTTCCTCATCCTAATCCGAGATAATTGAATATTATTAATTAACACATGTAGAATAACTATGGGAATTTGAAATTAGTTTTTAGAGATTTGCAATTATATAGTAGTGTAGAACCTAGAAAAAGTGTCCGCAAAATTTTCCAAATGCTTCCATACATGATCCAAGATCTTAGTCCATTTCACAAGCTTCGATTTGGTAGGTCGTAGGGCCCAAAAGGAGTTAAGGATCAAGAGTTATGGAAATTTGAAGTTTGTATGTAAAACTAGTTCACAATGCCCATTCACGAAGCCGCCTCCGTGATTGCGGTGCGCCGCCGCGAAGCAATGAGGTGGGAAGCTCCGTGAACCTGTTTGACATTCGCGATGTGGTGCGAAGCACACGAGGTGGGATGCTCCATGAATGAATTTGACATTCACAAACCCGCTGCGAAGCACAGGAGGCGGGATGCCCTGCGAACGAATTTGACGTTCGCGAACCCGCCGCGAAGTAAAGAAGGAAGGACGACTTCACGAAGTGCCTTGACGTTCGCGGTGCGCCGCGAAGATCGGCCACGGATCAAGCTCTGTCTTCATGCCGAGTGAGCATAGCTTCGCGGCGCCCCTACCTATAAATACCAAGCTCACCCGCCTTCTCAGGATGGATGGCCATGACCACTTCGCCCATTGGGAGGCTAAGCGGAGTTCCGCATTGTGGCTCTGCGAGGCCATGCTCTGCGAGTAGCTTCATTCGCGTTGCTGCTCCACGAACAGAGGCTCCGTGAGTCCATGCTCCGTGAGCCTATGCTCTGCGATGCTGCTCCGCGAGACCAAGCTTCGCGAGAGCCCTTTGCTCCGCGAGAACCCTTTTCTCCACGAGACCCCTTTGCTCCGCGAGAGACCATTGCACTGTGAGGCCATGCTCCAAGAAGATACTTCACGAAGAACTATGCTTTCCCAGGATCCTACCTTCGCGTCTACCAGTCCATAACGCGGGGGCTGCGCCCCCGCACCCTCGCTCGGGGTCAGTGTCGGGATGCGGTCTCGGCCCTCTGCGCCAGTCCCTCTGCAACCGTCACAGACCCCCGTGAAAAATGGAGACTCTCACCACGAACTTTTATGGCCGGGACTTCGGGATTTTCCATTGCACCCTCATGCGCACCCACCTTCAACCTATGGAATACCATGAATTGAGACACTCCTCCACACACCATAAAACAACTTTAGTTGATGTATTCCTCTTTGTTCATTTCCTATGTCGTGATTTGAGATTCTCATCATCAATTCCCTGAGTACCTTGAGTCGAACCATACCTCAGGAAGCTCATCCAAACCCAATCACTTGGCTCCTATGCCAGGCGGAACCAGAAAGGGCTGTCCTTGCATAAAACCCAACACCAACCATTTCTAGGAACCTTCTACCTAATAGTCCAATCTACATGAAATTAAACTGTAGTAATCCCTATGTTCCAAACATAGGATGACCCTTGCTCCAAACAAGAGATTCCTTATGCTCCAAGCATGAGATGCCAATAGTCCTACCTACAAGACTCTAAACTATAGTGATATCCCTATGTTCCAATCATAGGATGCCTCTTTCCCTATAGGAGAGATGCCTCTTGCTCCAAACAAGAGATGCCTTGTGCTCTAAGCATAAGATGCAAATAGTCCTATCTAGATGACTATAAACTGTAGTACTCCCTATCTAACAAATGATAGGATGCCTCTTGCTCCAATCAAGAGATGCCTTATGCTCCTAGTATAAGAAACCAGCAGTCCTTTATACATGACTCTAAACTGTAGCACACCCTATGTGTCAATCATAGGATGCCTCTTTCTCCGAATAAGAGATTCCTTATGCTCCCAACATGAGATGCTAACAGCCCTACCTACAATACTCTAAATTGTAGTGATCACCCTATGTGCCAATCATAGGATGCCTCTTGCACTAAACAAGAGATGCCTTATGCTCCAAGCATAAGACTCTTAATGCCATGATTACAGTGGCATGATTCCAACGCCCCTTGGAATTATCCATCTTGTGCACTAGCGCATAGGTAAATGCCTCAACTCACCTTTGAGTTTGGATGCCCTCTTGGCCAGACATGAGGAAGAAATTACGGGCAGCTTCCAAGCGTAAGCCCCATTCATCGTTGTCGCTCCATAGCGGCACCCGGGCAGCTTCCTAGCGTAAGCCCCTTTCATCATTGCTGCTCCATAGAGGCACTCGGGCAACTTCCCTGTGAAAACCCCATTCACCATTGCTGCTCCATAGCAGCACCCGGGCAGCTTCCTTGTGTAATCCCCATTCACCATTTCCGCTCCATAGCAACACCCGAGAAGCTTCCTAGCATAAGCCCCATCCATTATTGCCGCTCCTTAGCGGCACCTGGGCAGCTTCCCTGCGTAAGCCCCATTTACCATTGCCGCTCCATAGAGGCATCCGGGCAGCTTCCTTGCGTAATCCCCATTCACCATTTCCACTCCATAGCGACACCCGTGCAGCTTCTTGCGTAATCCCCATTCACTAGTGTCGCTGCATAGCGGCACCTGGGCAGCATCCTTGTGTATTCCCCATTAACCATTGTCGCTAAATAGTGGCACCCGGGCAGCTTGCTAGCGTAATCCCCATTCACTATTATCACTCCTTTTCAGCGGTAAGCCGTTGACATCCATTTTCAGCGGTAAGACGTTGTGATCCCATCCATCGGTAAGTCGTTTCAACCCCATGCATCGGTAAGCCGTTGATATCCTCATCCAGCGGTAAGCCATTGTGATCCTTATCCAGCGGTAAGCCATCGTGATCTCATCCAGCGGTAAGCCGTTGTGACCCCATTCAGCGGAAAGCCGTTGAAATCCTCATCCTGCGGTAAGTCATTGTGATCCTTACCCAACAGTAAGCCATTGTGATCCTTATTCAGTGGTATGTCGTTGCGACCTTATTCAGCGGCAAGTCGTTGACATCTTCATTCAGCGATAACCCATTGTGATCCTTATCCAGCGGTAATCCGTTGTGATCTCATCAAGTGGTATGCCATTGTTACCCCATTCAGCAGCAAGCTGTTGAATTCCTCATCCAGCGGTAACCCGTTGTGATCCTCATCCAGCAGTAAGCCGTTGGGATTTTTATCCAGCGGTAACCCATTGTGACCCCATTCAGTGGCAAGCCATTGACATCCTCATCCAGCGGTAAGCCGTTGTGATCCTTATCCAGCGATAATCCATTGTGATCTCATCCAGCGATAATCCGTTGTGACCCCATTCAGCGGAAATCCATTGACATCCTCATCCAGCGGTAAGCCATTGTGATCCTTATCCAGCGGTAAGCCGCTGTGATCCTTTTTCAGCGTTAAGCCATTGCGACCTTATTCAGCGGTAAGCCGTTGCGACCTTATTCACTGGTAAGCCATTGAAATCCTTATCCAGTGGTAAGCCATTGTGATCCTATCCAGCAGTAAGCCTTTATGACCCATTCTAGTGGTATGCCGTTGAAACACCCAATCGGCGGTAAGCCGTCACCAGGAGAACTATGCGGGCTTTGATTCCCTTCCATGAGGATATGTAGGAAGCCTCTTCAAGGATCAATCCCAAAACCATCGTCATCCTTTTCATTGGGCCTCCATCCTAGAGTATGTCCCAGCACCATGGGCCGCCTGATATGTAATCCCATCTTCGCTTCTCACGGAAGCACCCTTTGCGGCGTGATTGTCAGGTCCTTGTTGCCTCTTGTCTCTCACACCGAGCATGACTCTCGTGGGCTTAGAGTTGACATTGGCCATGACAATACCTCATCCATCATGACGTTAAACTGTATACCCTCATCCAACATGACGTTAAACTGTATGCCCTTGTCCCACATGACATTAAACTGCACACCCTATGAACTATGTGGTCTTTGATCCATGTTAAGGCAAGTTACGTAGGAAGCCTCCCTGAGGTTCAACCCCACCCATAATTCATTCACATCGAGTTCATCCTCACCCCGCAAGACGTTAAACTGCATCCCAGTCCGGTGGAAAACTATTGTGACTCACCCATGTGAACTACATGTTCATTGATCCATGTCAAGGCATGGTACGTAGAAAGCCACCCTGAGGTTCAAGCCCAGCTCCCATCGAACCAAGGTCCTTTCCTCACGTCGGTTAACCGACACCCACCATCTCGAACTACGTGGTCTTTGATCCATGTCAAGGCATGGTACGTAGGAAGCCTTCACAAGGTTCAAGCCCACCACAAGTGGACCCCTGGGTCTACTTTCACATCGGTTCACCGATGAAACCCTTTGAACTATGAGGTCGTTGATCCATGTCAAGGCATGGTACATAGGAAGCCTCTACGAGGTTCAACCCCATCTGTCATTGGACCACGGTCCACCTTCACATCAGTTCGCTGACTACTTCCATCATTTGAACTACAGGGTATTTGATCCATTTCAAGGAATGGTACATAGGAATCCTTCCTGAGGTTCAATCCCACCCGTCGTTTCTTCAAGTCAGGGTTCATCTTCATCCTGCACGACATTAAACTGCATTCCAGTCCGACGGCAAGCCGTTGTGACCAACCCGAACTACGAGGACTTTGATCAATGTCAAGGCACGGTACGTAGGAGGCCTCCCAGAGGTTCAAGCCCACAACATATTGTTCATCCCAACCTTATTCACGTCAGGTCACCAGTACCAGTGCAGCCTAGTCTGTAAACCCCACACCATCTGGACCAAGGTCCACCATTGCGTCGGTTCGCCAACGAAGCCCCTTTGACCTACATGGTCTTTGATCCATGTCAAGTCATGGTATATAGGAAGCCTCAATGAGTTTCATTCCCACCTCTCTTTGTTTATTCACATCAGGGTTCATCTTCGTCCAGCATGACGTTAAACCGCATTTCGGTCCAGTGGCAGGTCGTCGTTACCAACCTGAACTACGTCGTCTTTGATCCGTGCTAAGGCATGGTACATAGGAAGCCTCCATGAGGTCCAAGCCCACTACCACTGGGACCCCACTGGTCCTCCTCATTCACGTCGGCCTTCCAGCGTCCAACCTGAACCGCGTGGTCTTTGATCCATGTCAAGGTATGGTACATAGGAAGCCTCCCAGAGGTTTAATCCCACTACATGTTCGTCACTCAGACCTTCTCCACGTCAGGTCACCAGCACCCGGGCAGCCTACTGTGTAAGCCCCACACCATCTGGACCATGGTCCTCGCTCAAGTCGGCCTTCTGGCGTCCACACCTGAACTACGAGGTCTTTGATCCTTTTCAAATCATGTTAGTTCAGAAGCCTCATGAGGTTCAATCCCACCACCATTGAATCAAGGTCCACCTTCACGTCGGTTTGCTGACGCATCGGATCAAGGTCCACCATCACGTCGGTTCAGTGACAACATCCATCGGGCCAAGGTCCACCTTCACGTCGGATTATCGGCACCATCCTGAACTACGCGGACTTCAATTCCCTGAAACGGGGATACGTAGGAGGTCTCTTCGAGACTCAAGCCCAAATTTACTATCTCCCTTGTGATGGTCCTGTTTCATTCCCCCTCCAATTCATTCATCCATCGATCACCCATCCTGATTCTCACCCGGGCTTCCAATTCCAAGTGGGATCATGCCATCCACCTCCTCGCTGCTTCTAGCGGTGCATGGGCTGCTTTCCACGTGTAAGCCCCAGTATATCTCCAGGTCGTCTTCCTCTGTGTACACCCGATTCATCACCCCTTCGAATGACGTGGGTTTTGATCCCAATCCTCTACACGTAGTACGTGGGAAACCTCTAAGAGGTTCAATCCCATCCAATGGTTATCCATGGTGGACCTATCCTGGGGTGAACTTCCCCTGATCCACCCTCAGTGGTGTTCAGATCAGCCATTACGGTGTGACATCTCCCCTTTAGGGAGTGCACCACCTCGGATCCATCCTCATTGGGTGTTCTGATCCATCCATCTTCCAGGTGTTCTCCCTTTGGGATATACCAATCTGATCCATCTCTATGAGACGTTCTGATCACCATCATTCCATCTCCGCAAGATGTTAAGCTCGCGGCCTACCTCGTGATAAACACGAGATGCCTGAGGAAAACCTCGGATGACACGCCTTTGGAGTAACCGTCTTTTCAAGACATTATACTCGCGGCCTACCTCGTGATAAAATCATGATGCCTGAGGAAAAACTTGGATGACACGCCTTTGGAATTACCATCTCTGCAAGACATTAAACTCACGGCTTACCTCTTGATAAACACGAGATGCCTGAGGAAAACGTCGGATGACACGCCTTTGGCATAACCGTCTCTGCAAGACGTTAAAATCGCGGCATACCTCATGATAAACATGAGATGCCTGAGGAAAACCTCGGACGACATGCCTTTGGTGTAACCGTCTCTGCTAGAAGAAATAATTACTTGATTTTGGTTTTCAATATCATTCCCCTAAAGTTGAAAATTTTGAATTAGAAGAAATAATTACTTGATTTTCGTACAATCTCACTTTTGTTCATGCTTTGAACAATTTCAACTTCATCTCTTAAAGAAACAAAGTTGAATTTGTTATTTGTGAAGTGTTAACAGATCATTTGATAGAATAATGGGTAATTCCATTTGTTTCAACGAAATGGTTAAAAAACGTTATAAGTCCATATTATGGTGAGATTAATCATATATGGTTCAAAAAATGGACATATACTTTATTTATCATACCGCTTAATAAAATAAAACTACTTTCCACTAACCAGGTACATTTAGTAGGCCAGTGGTAGGCGATAAAGGCCTGTCACACTTAAGTTGTGGGTTCGATTCCCACAGCCTTGTCCGACACGACGGGTTGTCACTCGTCTTGGAGGTTGTCCCTTTTTTTCTAAAAAAATACATTATTTTAACCTTCCATCAATAATATCAAAGAAGTTATAGCCATAAACAATACTAACTTATGTCCAACATAATCCATTCCAATCTTAGACTTATCCAAAATACTGTTGTCCAATCTCATATTATAGTGAAAACGATTACCAAATAGTTCATATAACAAGCATTTTAATACCATCATTGATCCCCATATATCATAAGATATGTCTTGTTGGTCAAATTCCAAACATTCTACGGCCTTAATCATATATTCTCTTGAAAAAAATGAATACCCATTGAACCTTAGTGAAAACATGAATGTTGTTAAATTTTAACACTTTCCACATACCAAAATACCAAAAATTCTATTTAATCAAACCATATTATCACTTAGTCCTTTTATTAGTCATGAGCTCATGAATACTATGAAAAATTTCATTTTCTCCTTATCCCTTCAATATGCGCATATCATCTGCATTCCAAAATATTTGAATCACCTTTCATGGTTACCGGTACCATAAAATTATTGAAAACCACAATAGACTAATAAAAAAATATTCCAATACACCATAAAAGTACCTCAACAACATTATTATTGAATACCAACTCATAAACACTTCAATCCATCCTCTTCAATGATTGTCCTAGAAAAAGTCCTTCCTTAATTTAGAAGTAAATTTTTAGGTCAGGGCATTGAGTTGGGTAATGCCCTTGATCTCCACAAATATGAAATTGAACTCCATAACATTCTGTTACTCTATGACCCTTTTATACACACAGATAACATCTATCCCTCCATTTGATGTATTCCTCATGGTTCTTCTTCCCTTCTTTAGAAATCTCAATCGTCCTTTCTTTATTCTCCTCAACATGCGAACATGCATAAAAGTCTATCTTCCTCTTATTTGATGAATTAGGCATACCACTAAATTTCACCTTGTTAATCATATATTGCAATGAATGATTCAGCATAATCACAATATCTTTCTCTCTAGGCATTACGCAATTTTGTTGCTCATAGTCACCAATTTGTCCATTGGATTCAATGTTAACCAAATTCTTTCTAGTTCCCTCCATTGACTAAAACACAAAAATAATTCTGTGAGTGGAAAAAATCATACAAGGAAAATAACATAATATATGGGGATTAACTTCGACATCATACATCTCTGGTTTAATTCTAAGAACGTTACCGTAATTCTAGGATTATAACATATACATATACTTAACCGTAGGGACATCCCTAGACATACCGTAGAAATATCTCTAGGGATGTCACTAATGTTCTCACATCCTAGTTTCCAAAGGTTGACTAAAACATACCTTTGATACCAACAGTAGAGACCCGAAGCATAACGTACATGGACATTACATTACTTTTTCAGAATACATAATACATAACAAAAATAGACACCAAAGGACCGTAATAGTTTAGTGCCTTTGGAAACATTGACCATAATCTTCTCATATTGGTGAAAGATCCTCAACATCTCCCATAAAGATCTTCCCTTTTTTTACCTAAAACCATTCCTTATATCCTGGGGAAAAGAAAACATAAAAAGGGTGATCTCAAATGCTCAGTAATGGAAAACATAGTGAACATAAAACAATGCATAAACATTTGAAAGAAAAAGCTTCAACATGAAATTTCAACATCAGAATCTTGAGCAAAGACATAAATCATGGAAGTATGTAAGGTATATATCATCATGGAACATCAATCATGATAAAATATAATGGTAATAAAACATGTAATTGTTGCAACCATTCAACACATGTCATGATTTCTATAGTAGCCATGGCATTGCTGCCACGACTATCTTAGTGGACAAAATCCCATTCTGAATCGATTTCACTCCTCATTTCAGTCATGTAACACTGAACAGGATTAACTTACCATTCCAGCCATGTCTATCTCAGGAGATATAAATCATTACCAAATGCATTGGAGGAAGATATTGGTCCCACTCATCTCATTATTAAATCATTTTACTTGTGCCACAAAATAAACTTAAAACATTCATCATAACCCAAAGAATAAAATTGGTTTCATAAACATCATCCCATCATCTCATAATCCATATAAAACAAATGGACATTTCATCATAAGAAAAGTGATACTATGTGAATCATAGAGACATTAATCTTGAAACATACACATATGAAATAATGTCATCTTAGATAGAAAATGGGTTTGATAAAATATTTGAAATGAATTCTTGAGGAAAATATCATTTCTTCTTCAAAATCATTTTCATTTCAGAAAATTCCATTCACTTTTAAAATAAATGTATTTTTATGAAAATATACATAAAATATTGTAGAGTATGATTCATGAAAATGAGGCGTTATGGAACTGTAAAAATCCTTTCATGCCATATAAGTTAAAAATAACATTCTTCTCGTACTTTTTTCGGAAAAGTCAAAAAGCATCTCATACGAAAAATGACAAAAGATTCCTTTCATATCTTTTACTAAAAACTAACCGAATGGTAAAATTGGATTTAAAAAATTTTAGGAGGATATAAATAATATTACATATTTAGGAAACATGGATGTGGATGATAAATATTCTCTAGTAAATTCTGAAGTATAAACAATCTCGGATAAGAATGAGATTGCAAGATTTTCCCTTACCTTATGTCCGATATGCTTCGTATGTATCTGAACCTCATGTATAATGATTTAAATAATGTCATTGACTTATTACAGAATCATATTCATTGTTATGATATCATATATGGTTCACTTATTACTATATATTACCCATTCTTTTGTAAATTCTTGTTAAAGTAGTGTTTTGGGTAAAATCGTTTCATTTTTCATTCGTGTTTTAACTTGTAATTATTCATATGATTACATAGGTCATGATTACTTACATCCAGAATGTAAAACATGATTTATATATAATATATATTCAAAATATACATATTTATAATATATTGATAAATGGAAAGAAATACATTGTTCATGGAGATTTATAAAAAGTTTCATTTGATGATTAATAGGAAAAAATGATGAACATTTATTAAAAAATTTATTTTCAACAAAATTATTTATCCAATAAAACAGTATTTATAAATGGTTTTAATATAACATAAGTAAAATTATATATCTTTTAATATAATTTATTTTAGTAGAATCATTTCAATATTAAATTTTTATATTAAAACATTCAAAAACAAGAGCATTTTCAATTTAAAATCCTACTTTCTCATCCCGCCCGTGGGATTAATCTTAAATTAAGAATTTTAACATGATAAAACTATTGTTTTAAAAATATATTTCATATTTACGGTCAGAATAATTTATAATTTCTTATTTGTTCAATTTATTATTTATCAAAAATAAATGGTGATAAAAATAAAAATTAATAACCACAACAATGGTAAAAATCAAATTACCTTGCGTTAATCCAAAAGTATAAGGGTTGAATTGACCTTAGAACATGTACAACACAAATATTTTGGAATTTTTTCAATGAAAGAAAATATATAGTGGATACTGGATCATTTTTATGCATTTTCATGATTAAAAAATTTGTATGATTGAATATTTTCAGAACAATAAATTTTTTTCACTAACAACACAAATAAAAAAATACCTCCTCATATATATTATTCAAAACATAAAACCTAACTCGTTCATCCAATACCTTCCCAAATTACATTAAACATATATAAAATCATCCTATAATCCACATTTTTGCGGTATAATCTAATCTAGCTTGGATTTTTGGGAAAACATATGAAGGATACTCGAAGAAGAGGAAACGTTATTCAATTATCATATTTATTTTTTATACCAACATACATCTATTAT
>CAUJRU010004752.1:0-10672 GCA_963277665.1 Viscum album
CAAGGAGGGACTTTCTGCATTGGTGTACACCCTTTGTTCTGATTCCCAATGAAGTATCAAATGTCACAATTCCATCATAAAACTAAAAAATGAGACCAAGGATATCCACAAGAGGTACATATATAAAACTATGAGAATCATCTATATCAAAAAGAGAATGTATTAGTGTAGAGGATACTAATTTCATAACTCTCATTGTTGACATCCTAACACTATTCTCTTTTGGGTTAGTCTATATAAAATATATATGGCCTAAGATATGGCCCTATAAAACAAAATCTCTACCTGGATTAGTCCCAATATATTTTCTAGTCACAACTGGTGCCTGGTTACTTTGGTCATGAACACCACCATGACCTGAATGACCTGAATTGATCCATCTCCTAGCCTAATGTGGATCTTTCAGCCCCTCTCTTGATCCTATACTTAACGTCAATCACATTCCACTAACTACTGGAGGAAAGGTATTGTAGAAACACTATATATGGCCTATCCAACTGCAAGATTGATACTCGAATTGTTCTTGATCACACTGATTCCTCATAATACCTCATCTTCCACATTGATGATAGAATAAATTACTACTAGCAAAAATATAATGGATGGTACTACCCTTATGATAAGCCTCAAAACAACTCTTCCAACAATGTTTTACAGAACCACTTAGTCAAGATATTGAACTTCCCTACTCTAAACCCCCATACCCCCTCTAGTTACACCCAATAATAATCATCTAATTTATTATCTCAATAATAGGTTTTATCCTAAATATTTTGAACTATGATCTAACGTCATGATTGATACCTTAATCAAAGAGTATCTCCATTGATGGATCATCATCAAGGTATATTAGTGAAAAACGTTAAATATATATAAAGCATGTTGAATATTACCTAACAGTCATAATTACATACTCCAAAAATATAACATCACTATACCTTTTATCTACCAGGGTCTTAGGATGGAAGTAATAATAAAACATGGATCGAAAATCCCTCCAAATCATATGTCGAAGCGTATCAACACAGTTCAAAACATCCCACTGACGCTAAGTTTCTCCCCAAATCATAGATGTTGTGAGCTTCACAATCCTATCATGAGTTTTATCCAGATGCATGATGATAGAAATGATAGTCTCTAGCCAAAGGTCATCAGCCTATGGTACTCCATCCTCTAAAAACATGAGGGGATGCTACTGCTGGAAGACACACATTAGCTCTTCCATATTTGAGGAGAGATGTAAGGTTCCCTAAATGGTCTGTATAAAATGTATGGAACTCTCTCGAACCTGGGAATCATCAACCGTATTTCAAGAATGATGGGTGATTTCCCAAGTGGAAATACTAGAGGTTCTACTAGTTTCCTAGATCCCACCACCTCTAGATCATGGTTATCCCTACCCTCCCTCCATACGACTGGAGGTTATTATGGTGGAATGTCTTTTAAATTCCAAACACACACATAATAAATGAAATGAGTAATATTAAAGTCATAGATATAAAAACATAAGATGGTATAAAGCCTATTATAATTGAAACACACCCCTCTACCTTCTCTTAAATCCAGAACTAGGTGATAAAAACTATTAGTACTAGGCAGTCTCATAAAAAATACAACCATTATATCCCAATGCTCACACCAAGTTAAGAATAGAACACGCATGCTGACAATAATACCCATGATGAATTCATCAATACACACCCTACATCTCACGGTATTGAAAATATGAACATTACTACATTCGTTCAGGAGAAAATTTTCAATAAGTAGTTTGAGTAGGACTACAACAATAATGCTCTGGATGTTTATTCTACCTATAGAAACTTTAATTCTTGTTTTGAAAATGGAAATAAGTAGGTTATTGATGACATAAAGAAAAAACACTACACTTCATCCTCTAATGTCTCTATATTAAATACCAAACTGGCTATCTAGAAAGAGATGCCATTTACTACTCAAAAAAATCAACTGGTTTCACCTTCAATCAAAAAAATGTGTGGTCTAATATCTATGGGAGATAGTGTAGGAATTACTAACTTTATCTCTACTTATACTATGAGAAAGCAGGTGAAGAAAAATAGTATGAATAAGTCCAAAAATCCTAGATGATCAACCAGAAAGAAGAGCGTTGAGAACAAGAAAAAAGGGGCCTTAAACCCCAAGAATAGGTTTCAATGAATATTTTCTTTTGTAGTTATCAGAGTATAGAAAACCTCAAAACCTTTAATGTCTTAAAAAGGATTATCAATAATAATCATCCTAAATTATTTTCAAATTCTAAACCTAAAATCAATTTTTATTCCCAGTTTTTTCAAATTTTCCAATTTGGTTTTACTTTTTTCGGATCATGTAAAAATGGTTCAGCTATTGAAACGCTCTGTATCTTTATTCATTATTCTTTAAAAAATGTTAATTTTTTAGTATTTCTGAGGAATATTTTACCTACGAATTTATCTTTGAGAACCCTTATATTTAATCTACTTTTATGTATTCCAAAATAGATACCAAGATAGAGGGCCCCTTTGGCATGAACTCTCCCATATTAGAAATAACATTCATGACCCTTGGTTTGTTACAGGAGAATTTAATTCAATTCTTTACCCAGGTGAGAAAATGGGTTGCTTACACTCCACTATTTATTCAAGGGAATTTAAAGCCTCTATAGAGGATAATAATCTTATTTAAGTTAATCTCACTATTTCTAAATTTATGCGGTATAGACATCATTACAATATGGTGGTTGCAAGAAAATTAGACAGAGCTTTTACAAATGTGATAGATCTTGAAAAATGGGATAACATCTCTAGCATCACTCTTCCCAAAATTACCTCCGACCACCATCCTATCCTGGTCAACTTCTCTCTCAATATTACTAAGCCTGTTTTAACTTTTAGATTTAACATTACTTGGTATTCAAACCCTGACTGTGCGAACATTAAAAAAAATTAATGTTCTAAAATCACCAATTGAAATGATTATTTTCCTTTTCCCTTTAAAATAAAAAATCTAAATTATGTTCTTAAGGACCGGTGTAGATCAAAATCTAAACAAATGGAAAATGAAATCCTTCTTCTGGAAGAGGAACTCTCTCAGATTCAGAATAACAGTACTAGCTATAATTTCTCTTTTAACCCTCAACATGAAATTAATATTTCTACTAAACTTATTTCTATGCTCAACTTCCAAGACAACATTAGAAAAAAAATTCAAAACTAAATGGCTTAATGATGGTGAAATAAATACTAAATTATACAACTCTATTTAAAGATCCAGAAAAGCTTATATGCCTCTTTCCTTTCTAAGGGATGGGGATGACCTCCTTGATTATAAGGAATATATTTCTAATCATGTTATCTCTTATTTTGACAATATTTTCAATGGGCATACTATTAATAAATATCTTTTACCTGATTTCATTCCGGTTGTGGTAACTGAAGAGGATAAATGTTTTATTAATATCATCCCTCTTGATTAAAATATTAAAGACACAATCTTTAGACTAAATCTTTATAGTGTTCTAGGACCCAATGGTTTCAATAATGGTTTTTATCAGTAATTTTGGGATGTGATACATGGTGATGTTTATAGATTGATCATGACTTTTTTTCTAAATGCATTCTCCCTCATGGATAGAACTCCCAATTCCTCACCCTAATCCCTAAAGTGAATAATTCTGATGAGATTTACCTTTTTAGACACATTTCCCTTAGAAATTATCTTTAAAAATTATTAAAAAGCTTCTAGAAAATAGAATCTCATTCATCATCAATAATATTTTTTCTTGGAATCCATTTGGTTTTGTTAAAGGAAAGCCCATTCAGGATTGAACTTGTCTTTCCTCAGAATTCACCAACATTTTGAATAAAACTAGAATAGGTGAGAATATATCCATCAAACTTGATATTTGAATTTTTTTGATACAATTTATTAGAGATTTATTTTCAAAGTTATAAGAAGATTTAGATTTAATGGAACTCTCATAAATAGAATTAAAACTTGTTTCAAATAAACATTCATCCCAATCCTTGTTAATAGATCTCCTAGGGGATAATTTAAATGCTCCAAAGGTGTTAGGAAGGGTGACCACCTCTCTTCTATTCTTTTCTCGATTATTGAGGACTACTTGAGAAAATTAATTACTCAACTGGTGGATCAAAACAAGCTTAAACCGATTCATGTCTCCATAAATTTGAATTCCCCCACGCATCTCTTGTGTGTTGATGAAATCATCATGTTTTACAAGATGACAAGAGAAATATCAATAAGATCAAAAAGTTCCCATTCTTATTATGAATATGTTTCTAAGAAAACTATCAGTTGGAACAAATCTTACATCTTTTTTAAAAAATATTTCCCACCAATAGAAAAACCAATATTATCCATGCTTTAGGAATTAAGGAAGGATTCCTCCCCTTTACCTATCTTGGTGTTCCCATTTTTTAGGGTAGAACCAAATCTAATTATTTTTCCACCATTGTTGATCCAATTTTCTGGAAGCTCTCCTTGTTGAAAGGTAAATCCCTCTCCATGGTGGGTAGGATCTGTTTTGTCAAGTGTACAATTGTTTCCAAAATGGTCTATACCATGATGTTTTATAAATGTCCTACTGGTATCCTAAAGATAATAAATGTTTCCATAAAAAAATTTGTGTGGAGTGATATAAATCATGATAAGAAGATGGTAACTATTCCCTGGTCTTCCTATTGCAAGCCTTTGGATAAAGGTGGGCTTGGCATAAAAAATCTCAATTTTTTAAATGATGCATTACAACCTAGACTCACTTGGAATCTACTTTATAATAAATATTCTTCCCTAGATTTCCTTAAAAACCATTTCCTTGAAAAATTAAAGAAAGGAAATATAAATTATATGAGCTCATCCATCTGGACCTCCATTAGAAACACTTTTTCAAACATAATGTCTAACTCTATATGGATGGTGAGCAAAGACCCTACCTTGAATTTCTAGATTTCCAACTAGACCGGTGCTCCTATCATTTCCATGGTTTCCACCAGTCAATATCTTGAACACTCCAATAATACCATTAAAGATATGTTAAGATCTAAAAACTCTAACTTACTAGAAAATATTAATATAGCTATTGATTATTATACCTTTACCACCACTGATGTATTTTTAATTTGTGAATATCCTCATAATTTCATGCTTAACTCAAAAAAATTTTATGATCACCTTTTTAATAACTATGACAATAATTTTAGTTGGATAATTGTTTTTATCAAAATGTGGTTAAATCCCTCAATATTCACTCTTGATTGGTGTATCAAACACAATAGGGTCCCAACTGACACTTGGATTTAATATTTTATGATTCAACTTTTCTCTAAATGTTTTTTTAACCAACAATTGGAAGACATTAATCACCTATTTCTTTCTTGTGATATGACAACTGCACTTTAGAATTATGTCTTTGATCTTTTTGAGTGAAAATTGTTACTTTATGACTCTATCAACCCTCAATTGCAGCCTTGTGCAGATATAACCAACTACCGAAAAATCAAGAATATATTTCTAATATCTATAACTAAGCTTCTCCATGTGATATGGTATGATAGAGATTCTTATATTCATAAAAATTACTCATTTAGTCTAAATGCAGGTAAAATGAGAATCTTTATTTCCATTAGGGAATCCACCTCGATTCAAAATGTAATTTGCACCAACAATTTTAGAGACCTTGGGATTCATTGATGGCTTGGGGTTAATGGAATTTACTCTATCCAAGATGTACTTTTTAAGTCTTTTAGAAAACTCCACCTCCAAGATGGATCAAAGTCAATGTTGATAGTGCTTCTAAAGGAAACAAGACCCTTGGGATGTGGTGCTATCTATAGAAACCACTATGGTCAAATTCTTTGCTATTTATATGGATGATTTAATGTCACCTATTACATGGAAGATGAAATGGTGAGTGTGATTAACTCTATCTCTTTTTCAAAACATCATGGCTGGAGCAATATCTGGATCGAGAGTGATTCGATGACCATTGTGCAATCCATTTGGAATGGTGTTTTTCACCTTGTGTAGACTCTTACTTCACATTGGATGGACAGTATACACTCTCTCACATACACTAGCTTTATTGTAACTCACACATATCGAGAAATGAACAAGATTACAGATATCCTCGCTAATATGGGAGTCAACCGTGACATTACCTAGAGGAATGCTCTTCCTTTTGATTTACTTTCTCTTTGTGATATGGACTACAAAAAAATACCGTCTTTCAGAACCATGTAATATTTTGCTATAATTTTTTTCCATAATAAAAAATTTGTTTTCATCTTCGACCAGTACACCACCATTTAAAAAAATACATAACAATGTTATGAATTCAAGAAATGCATCCTACATGGCATGAAATAATTCATGGCATGTGAATTCTAACTGGTGCCTAAAATGATGTATGATATGGAATACCCTCATATAATCAAGAAATGGAAAAATAAAAAACCTCAATCATATCTATAATAACATCAAATATCAATAAAATTACCCAATGATGGGATAAAATCAAGTGTAATATGAAAAATCCATAAAAACACGTTCCGTTCTAGGAAATTTCCCTTTTTTCTGTACGTGGGTTGGATACTCCCAGGAACAACTCATTACCAAATTCAAATAATTACTATTATCATTTCTATTGAATAAAAATAGTAAATTAGAAAAGAAAACATTCCCTTTGATACCACTTTATAACATCCCAACCCAGGAGCCACTAAATGGTGCTCTGGGCCGGTGGGTCACATGACCTCAAGTATGTCTCCCTGTATTCCAGAGGATACCACCTAGTAATGAGAATATGGTGTGTCTGTGGATAGACTATTCTCTAATGTCAGAGTATAGAAAAATGGTAATAATCTTAATAATCAAGTAGCATAAGTAGATTAAATATTAAAACAACAGATAGAAGATACACCCAGATGATTGTAATAATAATAAATCCGAAATAAGTTTCATATAAAATATGAAGATCATGTAATTTATCAATAAAAAATGAAAATAAAAACATAGAAACAATTATCCATTATAATACATGTATCAAAAATAAAATAAGTTCAAAAAGTACTATTCTTGTCAGCATCACAAGCACATCTTGGTCCTATGCTCCCCTGCTCCTAAGCAATGATCAAATCAAACATTATACAATGGGTTCTTTCCCTAGTCCCTACTTATATCCATGAAGTATGCTATGGTTCCTAGTGATATCCTGAACCGAGTGTGAGATAAAACTTATTAGTCCACCACCAAAAGTGTCCATAACAAGTATAGTATGAGTAATATAAATTGACGCAGTGTGCAATATATCACAGGTATAATAGTAATAAATACAAGGAGTCAAGATTATGTGATACTATATAGAAAAACATGTATCACTATGAACAATATTCATGATCCTATAGACAATTGAAACTATAAATCATAAATAATTAGTGTGATACTATTCAGTATAACCATGGTAATGAAACACCTATACCAGGGCTATCTGTAAACATAGAAAAAATATCCACAACGGTCACACCATGTAATAAAGTTTCAATATCCACAATGGCATATTCCACGTAATCTTGTGTCAACCCATGAAGGGTTGGATCCAATTTATAGAATACCAAGGCATCCACATCGAGTTTATAGATCATCTTGATGGAAACTCGGTAATGACTTGGGTGGAGTCCAAAGATCATGTCAAAAGAGAATGTTCAATACGATTCCATGTAAGCTAGGTCTATGGGTTAGCAAGGTCATTAGAATCCTATGTAATCAGGATCCAATGTACAAAGAACAATGCATCCATTTCTATAATAAAGATACATGGAGTAGAAATGTTCATGAAATATAATAGAACTAGGATCCAAGGAGCTCGTTTAAGGCATACACTGCCATTATCAATTAACTAAACATTTCATTAATCATTTCACAATCCACAAGTTTATCAAACCCATTTATCTTTTTCTATATAAACCATTTATCTATTTTAATCATATTCCATACAATATAATGGAGGAAAAAACCTTAACCTATGAATTAAATTCAATTAATTCCTTTAATTTACAAATGAATAGGTAAAAAAAGGTTCTCACTACCATAAAAAATTAAATAAAATATTATTAAGGATCCCAATAAATTGGAGATATGGAACACACCCAATAGGGTGGTATAACGTGGGGCAGATACATAAGATCACCCAATGTGTGGCCTAGGTTGAGTCTAACAAACTCCAACCATATGATGGAACTAAGAGGGCAACCCAAAAAGGTTTTAAAAAATTATATCAAGGTGTTTAATTTATTTTTTGGGTAGCGTCAAAAGTTTCATTGTATAGAACAAATGTGGAAAGTTATAAAACAAAAAAATCATAAGGGAAAAGGTATATACCACCTACCATATAGACATGGTAGAAGAGTTGTCCAGTATCTAATCTATAATTGAAAATAATTGGAAGAAATCAAATAAAAGGCCGAATACCCTGGAAATAGAGAATATTAGATTTCACCTAAATAACTCTATCAATATAAAAATTAATGAAGACTGAGACATGATCAATGAAGAACTTACCGATGTAGATATAATAAGATGAGAGGTGATTGAATCTAACTTTATAAAAAAATCATGGGAAAATCATAGTATTTGGATTCAAAGGAGGTCAAAAAATTTATGGGTTCTATATGGTGTAATGGAAAAAATAAATAAATTATGTTATAAGAAAAATTAAAAGAAAATTGGTAATTTACCACATTTTAATTAGGTTGAACGGTTTGGCTATATTCTTGGCCAACCCGTGTGCCAACTGTACACCCTTGTCTACCATAAGGGAGAACATGAGAAGATTGGAAAACCATGTAAAAACTATGTTACATGCCTCTCCTAAAAATTATAGAGGTTCCTATATGGGAATGAAGACCTAGGTTCACAACTAGGGAAAATTGTGCACCCCTTTTTAACTCGTTGTCCAACCCTACATAGGCGTGAGGCCCCTTGGTCTTGGTTTTACTCAAATTGTATAGCCTTAGATAGAGGCATTGACTATATATTACTATTTCATAATACCTTATGTATTGGGTTTCAAGGTTCCTAATAACCATGTGTCCCACTTTCCTTTAATCAAAAGTTGTTCTAAGGGTTCTGAACAAGCCTCATAAGCCTTTAAAACTATTGTGATTGAATCAGAAACTCACCATAGTTAAAAACCAAAGATTTAAAACAAAAATATAAATATAATTAGCTCAAGAAAATCCTAGGATCTTCAAAATATCATCTGGGAAACTAGTGTGAAAAAATATGAAGTAGTTAGTTGAAGATTCATACATGATTATTTCTTTGATAAAATAAAAGATTCAATGGTTTTCAGATTTTAAAAGTTATTATGCATATAGAGAATCTGTATATATAGTTGGATGAATAAGTAAAAAAAAGAAAAATAGAGGTTCATGATTTCATGAATTGTACAAGTGAAACATTTTTATGATAGTAAAATAATACTTATGGATGAACTAAAATCATTTTATCCATTAATATTAGAGAATTTATTGCTTCTTTAAGTCTCAAAAATAAAGAATTCATTAGTTATCTTGATTCACTTATTTTTATTCTCTTTATGTTTGCATAATTTTAATGGATTATACTACCCTTTAAAAGGTATGATTGTGGGTTGTGACTCCCAAAAAAATTCATAAATTTAGGTTGTCCCTCTATGGAAAAAATGAAGAATATTTGGGTTGTGCCTCCTAGGGTTAAAAAGGCCAGAAGTATTGGGTTTGTGCCTCTATAGAAAAAGGATTTGTAATCGGGTTGTGACTCCAGGTGGGAAAAATAAAATATATGATTCTATTATAATGGTTAGAGTGGGGGTCATATCTCTCAGTTCATAAGTGGGGTTAAGAGTGAAGTAGGATCATTTAGATTTGAACTACTATAAAAAACTCTTGTGTTCATTTCCATTTGTTTTCCACTACACTAATTTTTATTAACTTTGATACAACATTTCATTAAAATAATTTGATAAAAGGATAATTCACCCCTCTTGGTTATTTTTCCATATAAACATGGAACTAACAACTTGTACCTTCATTGGAATGTTTGCGAACTTGACATGGTTTTAATTATTGTTCATCGCTTGAATCATTTGACTGATCATTTCCATGAGATTTTGAACCACAACACCAACCCTATTTGGTTTATCACTGGGACTATCAACGGATTTTCCATTAAACCCATTAATAAAAATACTCTAATTACTTTAGACATTAATTAAACAAAAAAGGGTTAATCTTGAGTAATAAAAAACAATATATTAAAATAATAATAATGTGAAAAGTGAAACTAAGTATTTCTTAATCTTGGACACATTCATTTTATATTTTGGAAACTTTGGTTAAAAATAGATTTATTTATTTTGGGTTCTCTTATACTTCTTATCCTTACCCCCTAAAATAAATAAACCCCATATTGATACCAACATACACAACCCATGATTAACATGAATATCACTTTTATCATTTCGATAATTTAAAACATTACAACTCATAAATAAGATCATAATTCTGTAACCTAATGGTTTAGTATATTTGGAGATTTTAAACATAAATATATTATTACAAATTATTACATCAACACATTCTTTAAACACATATACATAAAACTCTATTATTAA
>CAUJRU010004753.1:0-10641 GCA_963277665.1 Viscum album
TTTTTTTTTGAATTTCTAAAAATGGAATCATTTTTTGGAATCATGATGTTCAAATGTTTTATATAGGTAACTATTATTTATATATATGTGAATATTTTCTTCCCCAAAAGTTTTATTCACCATCGTTAAAGGGTAATTCATGTAAATAAGTGTAAAAACAATTATTATAATAATATAAAATTACCCTAACATGTGTTATAATCATTCTGGATAATATAATTCAGATCATGGTAATCATTGGGTCAATATTGGGACCCCATGGAGAAACTTAAGAGTGATAATGACACCTTATATTAATTAATTTAACGTAAAGAAAATATGACATAAACATATATATTTTAGTGAATCAATTTCATCATAAGATTATATAAGATATCCATTTGATTATAAATATTAATATCAAATTGAAAAATATTTTCTATATCATAGTATTTTTATTAATTTTTAGACATAAAATAAATGAAATTATTTATGACACAATAATGAGGTAGTTTTTACCTCGTTAATGAATGAATTAAATAATTAAGATTATAAAGATTAAAAAAATATCAAAACCCTATCAAATTTTTATTGGACGATTTTATTTATAATAGTATTCATATTATATTCATATTTTTATAATTTTTGACCTTTAAAACCGAAAATTAGTATATAATAAAATAATATTTTAAACATTCTTAAAGAGCCCCTCCTCCCCTTATATAAATCCCTCACATCTAACCCATTACTCACACATCTCAAGCCCCTGGCATCTCCATCCTCCACCAAATAATTCTCCCTAAATACTTCTCCTCCTCCTAGAATCCTTCCATTAGATAGGAGGAAATTCAAGTAAACCTTTTGGTTCAATCCTTAGGGAGATACCATATTTAAAGTTAATGTCTTCTCTTATGTTTTGTTGTTTTATTTTACTTTTCCAAACCCATATACTCTTTTTATTTATTTATTTTATAACAAAAAAAATATCCAAAATATACTATGTTTTTGTTATGAGATGAATTAGAACTACCATTATAGACACCTCAATCTAATGGTAAAAGAACATAATCATGTTGTGGACGGCGAACTATAGCCTCACGAATCGATGATTGTTCAATTATCTATTACCTCCTATCATGTTGTAAAATATAATAGAACTGTATATATATATATATGATAATTATTATGTTTATTTTTTCTGTATGCTTCTGTAATTTTTATTTACAATCATAACTTTATTATTTTCAATATGTGTAAATATGATAATTTCATTTGAGGAAGTCCAGACTACCACCCCCTTTAGGTGATATGATTCGTTCATGACATACATGGAATGTATAAAAGATAGATCTAATAAAATTATGTAACATATATATCATATTATATTATAATAGAGATATAATTTACCTTTTTATCATTATTTTTTCATTCCATTAACTATTAAATAGAAATAAAAGTAGTGTTCATGTGTACATATGCATTACCGTCTCTATGAATGGTGAATTTCATTTATTATCTCTAAATGATACATAATATTATAAATACATAAATATACAAGATATATGATATCAAAATAATGAATATCATTCTGGAGATAATGTCCTTCTGACCACATGAACAACATGTAATTTTAAGAAGTTAATTTTTGACTAATGTACAAAATATCGACAAAATGACCATTATTAACATAAATGGTTTCATAATTCTTATAACATGGTAATAAGTGATATAAAATGAATATTAATCTTGAAATTGGTTTTTATAAATATATAAATTGTCTATATATTATTATCCATGATATTAAAGAATGATTTGGTGAAGTCAGACATGAGGTAAGAGGTTTCTTATCCCATGTTTAATTCCATGAGATTTCCACTGATTGAAAATTATTTATTGCATGTGGAGGTACTGTGTAATGAATATTGATATATATTATCATGATTCATTTATATTCAAGATATTTTGTGACTCAATTTTTTGATATTGTCTTTCGGTCATTCAACTCGATTATTTTCAACATGGAAAGGGGTTTTAATCTCACATTTTATTCCTGTGAGATTAATGCTATATTTGCCATTATTTTTTTTGTGGTGTATTTAATGCACATGATTGAATTATTTGTGTAATATTATTCGATGTATTGGTATTTAAATATTAATTTTATGATCCTTCCTTTATGGGGTGTATGTTTTGTAAGATACCGAATCGGCAAGGGAACCATTCAACATACTTTTTTAGTCAAATGTGTATTTTAATATGTATTTTTATTTATATATTTTTATGATAGGATATGTTCTTATATATAATTTTGGATGTAAATTTTATTTAGATTTTATGAGATACCCTTTTTTCTCTGATCAACTCGTTTTTTATAATTTTAAAGTGATGTTGGTAGGCTGTCAAATTTTTTTACAGGAACTTCTTTACCCAATTTCAATTCTTTGGATTAAACTAATACTTCTTGATTATGTAATTATATGAATATGTTTGAATGAAACTTGATTTATTTACACTTAATATCCACTTATATTGGGTGTATTGTTGTTTCTCATGTAGAATTGTGTCCTTGATTTTTCCTTAATTTAAGGATATGATATTGAAATGCCTGGACCGGTTGTGATCACTGAGAGGGGAGGGGTGAATCAATGATACCTTTTTCTTTTTAGGAATTGTTCCCTTTCGATTTATCAATTCAACCTCTACAGCTGGTTAAAGCCTAAATCTACTCTTTTAGTGGTGCAGTAATAATGAGAGCACAGAACACAGAGATTTACAAGGTTCGGTACAAAGACCTACTCCTTGCCGTGTTGGTTACACCCCCCAACACGGATTCTTCACTATGCCAAAAGATGATTACACAGTAATTGGTTATACCCCCCAATTACAAGTTGGTTAAACCCCCCAACTCCACAACATCATCTTCATCATGGCTCCACTTCACTTCTTCAAAGGTGTTGATCAAAACTTCAAGTAGCTTCAACAGTCTTCAAAAGATCTCGTTGGTCTTGCTCACCAAAAACCAATCACTTAGAATGATCAGTTCTTTTGCATTCACACACTTAGGTGTGTACTCCTCTTCTTCTTATGTGTTGTCACTCTTTTTCACTTGTGCACACATGCACAACTCACTTTGAATGTACTCAAATGGGTACAAGCCGAACCTCGGCCTCTTCCTTTCTTTGCACAGTCACAAGCCTCGGGCTCTTCACTTCACACACACTCAAGGTGTGTTCTTCTTTGTCTATGGCCTTCTCTTCACTTCTTGCGCACATACACAAGATGTGGTGGCCTTCACTGCCTTTAGACACTTAACCCGTAGGTATAGTTATACTCCTCCCGAACTCAAAGGAGGCACGCAAGGATGCGGCTTCTCCTCTTCTTCTACTACTGCCGCGTAGGTGTTTAGTGCAAGAGTCGCGCAAGTTCTTCCTACCGCGGGGCGCGCAAGTGCAACACCCGCGGGGACTTCCTCCTGCCACACAAGGGTGCGAGCAGAGAAGGAACAATCCTCGGGCGCGCAAGATGCTGCGGCCACAAGGTCTTCCTGCCGTGCAAGAGGTGCGCACAGGGGACTCCTTCGGGCCTCGGGTGGCACCGAGATCTTCAGCCGCGCAAGTGTTTTGCGCGGTGGCTTCAAATCTTCGCGAGGCAGAGAAGGGCTCTCACGAGACTTCAAATATTCAAAGGATCAGCAGCAAATCCAGAGGTCTCGGCCTCTCTTTATATAGGCAGAGGAATACTCAAAACATCCGCGGGATATAAATCTTGATCCACCGAGATTTTCGGTTCATTGAAAACTTCAAACGCGGGCCGAGAATCTCGTTCTTTCTCTCTGCACAACGCGGACTTCTTCTCCTTCTCCTTTATCCACTTGCATGCATTTTAAAACGCATGCAAGCCTCTGTTTAATCCATCCCATGCAAAACATAAACACCGTGTGGCCTCGGCACTTCGTTTGCCTTCGGCCGAACTCCAAAATCTCTTAACCATCGTGTGCATGCATATTTTATTTCATGATTGTGTTCTTAGCGGCCAGACGATCACAATGGAGGCTTCGGCTCGATCAGCGGTGGCCGGGAACTCAAATTCTGTCATCGGGGTGGCTCTGGTTCAGCGGAGGCTCGCGGGAGGCTTCGGACGAGCTCGAGGTAGAGGACGAGCTCTCGGCCGTCGGATCGTGATGCGTGACGGCCAGGATTAGATCACGAGCGGCGCGATGCATCGGGCGGCCGTGATCTGCCGCGAGATCGCTCGGACGGCCAGGATCGCTTCCGCGGGAAAAATCCGCGTCCCACATCGAAACAAGGCCCGGTTTATCCGCGGCTTATTACCCTGCCGCTGCCTCAACCCGCCAGTTGAAACTTCTCCCTCCACGGTGTCGCCCCGCACCGTGTTCTCCCTGCGGGCGCGCTCCTGCCCCCACTATGCTCCCTGCGGGCGCGCTTCTAGCGCCCACCATGCTCCTCCGGTGCGCGGATTTCACCACCGCGTGCCCTCAGGGGCTTATACACGGCCCCCTGCGCTCCTCCGGGCGTGCCCCAGGCGCCCATGCGGTGTCCTTGGGTGCGCCCCATGCCTCAAGGTTGCTGCCCTGGCCTTGAGGGTTCCCCATGGGCGTGGTGACCTTGAGTCCCACAAGTGCCTTGGGTGATGACCCTCGGCTGGCCTCCTTGGTGGCCAATTTTTTTTGGCTAAGGCAAAGAATAATACTTTGTCAAATACAAAGTTCTTCCATAAGTTCAAGCCAAATGCCACATTCCAAGCCATATTCTTCCCATCTCTATTCTTCTTCTTCTTAGAATTCCTCCATACTTCTTAAACAAATGTTCATCACTTAGGAAAGGAAATTCTTGAAGGTTCTTCATCTTCAACCGAACTCCTGAATCACTTAAATTATTCAAAGTGCATCATTGATCTAATCAGAGATCAATTGGGGCTTCTTCTAATTCTCATGCACTAAGTAATAGTGCATGGACTTCTTCAGCTCACTTCATCCACTTAGGAGGTGTGGATGGATCATCTTCCTCTTCTCATGCATTGTCAATACAATGCATGGTCTTCTAACTTTGTTGTGACTTCGTATCCAGTTGATACAAGTTCTTAGAACTTATAGAGCAGCTCAGCAATCGTCAGATGTAATGCTTCTGTAATCATCAATCTTCAAGATGTACTTCATCAGATGGCACACCATGACAAGTTATTGACAACAAATGCAATTACTTCACTTGGTCACAACAATCTCCCCCTTTGTATTTGGTTGTCAATACTCCGAAGCACACTGATAGAATGTCGTGTGCCTTGTGCCTGATGATTTGTCCCCCTTATTGGCCAACAAATGCAAAGGGATGAATGAAAGCCGTACTCATAGTATAGAGCTTCTGGAACCTGCACATCTCCAACTACCAATGCTCCCCCTCAGGGGATGCACTCATATCCTTCAATTCCCTGCATGTAAGTACAAGAATACAAAAAATTTAGGGAATAAGGAGGGACCTTCTTCTTCCTCAAGCGAGAGTAGAAGGCTGAACATGAAGTTTCAGCCTCAATTCAACAAATCTTTCCGTAGGCATAGCTTTGGTGAAAATGTCTGCCACCTGATCTTGAGTAGGAATGTAGTCTAGCTTGATGTCTCCACTGGCAACCCTTTCTTTGATGAAATGATATTTTATATCAATGTGCTTGGATCTGGAGTGTTGGATAGGATTCTTAGACAACCCAATTGCACTTTGATTATCACATAAGATCCTCAATGGTTTTTCAGCTTTAATCCTCAAATCTGATAGCTGCACCTGCATCCAAATCATTTGAGTACATGCATGTGTAGCGGCCACATACTCTGCTTCAGATGTGCTCAATGTTACAGAATTTTGTTTCTTGCTGTACCAGCTAACACATCCTTCTCCCAGAAAGAAGGTTCCACCAGATGTGGATCTTCTATCAGTGCAATCACCAGCCCAATCAGAATCTGTGAATCCCAACAACTGTATGTTTGCACTGTGTTTGTATAAGAGTCCATAGTTGAGGGTTCCTTTAACATATCTCAGGATTCTTTTGGCTGCAGTTAAATGAGATTCTTTTGGGTCACTTTGGAATCTGGCACACAAAGTCACTGCATATGCTATATCTGGCCTTGAAGCCGTGAGATAAAGTAGACTGCCAATAATTCTTCTGAACTCTTTCTGATCAACATTGTTGCCTTCTTCATCCTTACATAGCTTGGTTCCGACAGAAATGGGTGTGGAGACTTCCTTTGAACTTTCCATTCCAAACCTTTTCACTAAGTCCCTTGCGTACTTTTCTTGTGAATGAAATATGGAGTTTTGTCTTTGTTCCACCTGAAATCCTAGAAAATATGTCATTTGACCAAGCATTGACATTTCAAAAGTTCTTTTCATCTGCTCAGCAAATTCTTCACATAGTCCTTCCTTGTTACCAGCAAAAATGATATCATCCACACAGATAATGACTATGAGGGTACCATTGGCCATTTCTCTGACATAGAGGTTACTGTCAACTGTTCCTTTGACAAATTTCATGTCTTTAAGACAACCATCCAATTTTGAGTACCAGGCTCTAGGGGCCTGCTTCAATCCATACAAGGCTTTTCTCAATCTGCACACCATACTACCATCTTTGTCTAGCAAAAATCCCTCTGGTTGTTCAATATACACCTCTTCTTCAAGATCTCCATTCAGAAATGCAGATTTCACATCCATCTGATAGACCTTGTACTGCTTGTGTGCTGCAATTGCTAAGAACATTCTGATAGTTTCCAGTCATGCAACTGGTGCAAAGGTTTCCTCAAAGTCGATTCCTTCCATTTGTGAATATCCTTTGCATACAAGTCTGGCCTTGTTTCTGGAAACTTCTCCCTATTCATTGAGTTTGTTTCTAAACACCCACTTTGTCCCAATAACATTTTTATTTTTGGGCCTTGGCACAAGATCCCAGGCAGAGTTCTTTTCAATTTTATTGAGTTCCTCATGCATAGCTTGTATCCATTCCTCATGTACAACTGCTTCAGCCACCGTGTGAGGTTCAACTTGAGAAACCAGTGCAGTCTGATCTTCCAATCTCAATCTTCTTCTAGTTCTTACTGAGGACTGTAGGTCTCCAAGGACATTTTCTGTGTCAACATGCTTCTTCAATTTGTTGTATCTTCTTCTTCCATTTTCATTACCATCATCTTCATCACTGGTATATTCAGATTTGATCTCACCAGCAGTTGGTGTTGGCTCAGGTAATTCTGCATTCTTCTGTTCCAAGGCTGTGTCATTCTTTGAGTCATCATCATCCACAGTGTATGGTTTGGTGTTGTTTTCAATTATTATGACATCACTGCAGTCAATCATTTTATTCAACCTCTTATTCCAGCATCTGTAGCCTTTTCCATTAGGTAGGTAACCCATAAAGATTCCTTCCTCAGCTTTTTCGTCAAACTTTCCCAGATTGATGTTTTTAATCTTGATGATGCAGGGACTGCCAAAGACTTTGAAATATTTCACAGTTGGTTTTCTGTTAAACCACATTTCATAGGCTGTCGTTTGTGTTTCTGGTCTCAGGAGACATCTGTTCTGTATGTGTATAGCAGTGCATACTGCTTCTCTCCAGAAAAACTTAGAGATATCATGCTCAGCTAACATAGTCCTCCCCATTTCAACTATGCTTCGATTCTTTCGTTCAGCCACTCCATTCTGTTGTGGAGTATATGGTGTACTATATTGATGTTTGATTCCATGCTTGACCAGATAGCTTTCAAAGACATCACCGGTATATTCTTTTCCATTGTCTGATCTTACTTTCTTGATGCAGAGCTCTAGTTCCTTCTCAGCCTGCCTTCTGAAAGTCTTGAACATTGTGATTGCCTCTGACTTGTGTTTCATGAACATGACATTGGTCATCCGAGTGTAATCATCAATGAAGGTTATAAAATAGAAATCTCCTCTTGTAGACTTCTGTCTCATCGGTCCACATATGTCTGTATGGATGAGTTCAAGAGGCCTAGTAGTCATGATATCAACTCCTTTGTGTGACCTATGGGTCAGTTTTCCCATCTGACATGTGTCGCAGACTTCATCTCTTTCTTTCTTTAATTTGGGTAGATCTCGTACAACATTGTACTTCAGAAGTTTACTCATACTCCTTTGGCCAAGATGGCCAAGTCTTCTATGCCAGAGGTTGTTTTCATCTTTAGAGCTAAGAAAACAAGAATTGTTGGGATCACCAATTTGAAATAGATTTCCAGTAGTTCTTCTTCCTTGAGTGATGATTTTTCCATCCTTTGAGCTCTTGATGATGCATGAGTCCTTCTGGAACAACACCTCATGTCCATCATCACATAATTGACTTACACTGAGTAGGTTGTGCTTTAATCCTTCAACAAACAACACATCATTGGATTTAAGATTTGTTGTTGCAATCATAGCCTTTCCAACTCCCTTGATTTTCAGAGAACGATCATTTCCAAACACCACGGTTCCTCCCTCATGACTTTCAATGTTGCTTATAATTTTTGTATCACCAGTCATGTGGGATGAGCATCCACTATCAAGAATCCATGACTTGGTTTTACTGCTGGCTTTTAGAGCCACTTCAGCAAAGCATGTGATTTCATCATTGGTTTCTTGAATGCCTTTCCCTTTCATGTCTTTGACTTTTTGTTTAGGAAGAGTTGTCAGACATTTATCAGCTCTATGACCTTGTTGGTCACATCTTCCACAAGCTTCACTCAGGCAGTCAAATGTGTTCTGAGTTGGTGGTTTTGATGCTTTCTGCAAAACACTCTGGGTTTCAGGATGTCCCCCCCTTGACTCATGCCTCATGTTTGGACGAGACATGTTATACCAGCATGCATAGGCCTTATGTCCAAACACACCACAATACCAGCAGTAGCCTCTGAACCTTGACCTTATTTGTTGATAAGAGTCATGTTGTAATTTTCTGTCCAAGATTTGAGTAGTCCTTCCTGTGGATTTCCTTTCTTCCATTGAAGATGATTTTACATAGGTTGGTTCATGCCATGTTTGTCTCAATTTTATCTTTGAACCTGCATTGTTAGAAATAACAGATGTATTTAGAGATTTACTTGGTGGTAAATTGACCTGCCTCTGAGCACCAGCATAAGATGATTCTGCCTTGACCTCAACAGCCTTGTTGAAGTCTTCTCTCATCTTTGTCAAGTTATTCTGTGCTTCAATCCACTTGGAATGTGTCAGTGATTGCTCTTCTTCTTTGAGGTGAAGTTTCTCCTCAAGATCTTTTGCTATTTTGTCAAGCTCAGCTACCTTCAGTTTGTGTCTCTTGATTTCATCAATGTACATTGTCTCTTTCTTCATACATTCTTCCAACTCCTCAGTCATCCTTTTGGTTTCCTTTTGTAACAATCTCTTCTCTTTCTTGAGTCCAGTGTTCTGTTCAAGGCAAGCCACTAATTCATCTTTCAATCTGTATTCAAGCTCTGTTCGTTCACTTTCATCATCTTCACTGCTGCAGGTATCAAACCCTTTTTCTACATGAGCCATAAAATTCGTTTCTTCTTCTGATTGACTGGCTGAAGTAGAGTCTGATTCTTCCTCTTTGCTTACATAGCGTCTTCTTTCACCTGGAACGAACCTTTTCTTTCTTACACGTGATTTGTTTCCTTCTCTTGGGTATCTACTCCATTTCTTCTTTTGTGACTTCCCATCTTCAACTTCTGGAGCACTATATCTCTTCTTGGGGCAGTTTACAGCAAAGTGTCTGATGTTATTGCAATTGAAACATCTCGATGGTGATTTCCCTTTTCCCTTGAATTTAGCTTTTCCAAACCTTTTAGAAAAAAGAGAAATAATCGTGTTGTGATCTTCATCCTTTTCTTCATTGTCAGTATCACTTGATTCTAGGACTTCGTCATCTTTTATCTTGCGTTGTCTCATGGCCTCAAAATCCATCTCATCCTTGATCTTCTTCTTGAATACTGGGATCTTCCTCATTTCATATGCAATGAGAATGTTGTGTAGTTCATCAAGAGAGAGATCATCTCTGTCTTCTAATGCTGAGACTTTGGGGTCAAACCTGTCAGGAAAATTTCTCATAAGCTTTTTAACAATAGTGGAGTCCTCCAACTTTTCTCCAAAGCCCCGAATGTTACTGACAATTTCATTGACTCTTGTGAAATAATCATCAATATTTTCTTCTTCTCCCATCTTGTCATCTTCAAACTTACTTCTCCAAATCTGTAATTTGGCTTCCTTGACTTTCATGTTGCCTTCATAACTACTTTCCAATTTGTCCCAAATTTCTTTAGAATTCTTGAGTCCCATGACTTTTGTGTATACCTTTTCTGAGAGTGACATAAGAATGGCATTTTGAGCTTTACCATCAACTTCCATATTTCTTTTCTCTTCGAGTGTCATAGCAGCTTCATTAGCAAGAGGAGGGAATCCAAATAAGGCTGCATTTCTAACTTCGAGGCCGAGAGATAGAAGGTAGGGTAACATCCGATTCTTCCAGCTGTGGTAATTCTTTCCATCGAATGTAGGAACACCCCTACTATTAACAGAATTCAGATTGTCCATCTTCTCAGAAGTAGATCCTTACAGAGGCAACCTCCCTATGATACCACTTGAAATGCCTGGACCGGTTGTGATCACTGAGAGGGGAGGGGTGAATCAGTGATAACAT
>CAUJRU010004754.1:0-10609 GCA_963277665.1 Viscum album
CAATTGCTAGTGACAAGCAGAATCCATAACGACAATGGGATCACTTCTCCTAATGTACCTATACACATACACACAACCATAAATATGAAATATTGTAGTGGAATATAAAGTAAATAATGTAACAACAATAGTTAAACCTTGAATGCAATAAACACTATGTAATATATCATATCACAACTGGATAAAACCAAACTATAAAGGGGGAAATTACACAACCTACTAGAAATGAAGTTATAATCTGCCAAAAACTAGATGTAATTCATACTAAGAGATCCCAGCTTATGATCTCCAAGATTGATGACCATACATGGCCCACAAAACCAAGTATTCATATTCTTCACAACGTACTATAATGTCTTCTATTATCTTCATAATACAATACACGTATATTAATAAACAATATATGGGTGAGTATATTCATGCCTAGTCGGAAAATTTGAAAACAAAATGGGGGGAAAGAGAAGACATGATAGAAGTAGTCCACTCAAGCCAAAGTAATAGAATAATAACATCCAAAAACATATACATTCTCATAATAGAAACACAGATATGGGTGAAATTGGATCTCAAACTAATAGTCCATTCTGGAATGATGAGTCTTCATATAGCTCCAAGCACAATTATATATGTCAAATCTCCAACATGTATACCTATGGAAGAGATAAGGATGAACCTCCCCTAAAAAATTCTTTAAAACCTATGGGGGAACAATACTCTAATATAAATAGGTCTAAAACCGATTATGTTATATAGATTTCACTCAATATATACATATATTGCATTTTCTGTAGTGTTTTAGGGGGGTGCACCCAAATCAAGGAGGGACCACGCCCCATTACGATATAGTGTCCACTTGGTATCTATCTTTAGAGGACTCGGGACCTAGTATATCAGGGGGTGTTATTTTGTAGGTAGAAGAACCACACAATATAACACCAGGGGGGGTTCAAATCAATGTTTCAAGGAACCCATATTCACTGAAATAGGTGGTGCCACTAAATATAAGGATGACCCAAGCCCAACTGTGTTTTGGGGTTACTGAATATATGGAGGAACAACACCCTGGTGAATTATAGGGGAGCCATATAATGTATGGAGGACCCTCACTCTAGTGCATCAGGAGGAGGGGTCCACTGAATAAATGGAGGACCCACTCTAAAGTGCATTATGGGGTTCCACTCAATATTCAGTATGGATTATGAGGGACCATCACCTTATTATGAAGTGGGGTTCCAACCCTTTCCATTCTCATTGATGTTTATTCTCTCTAACTGCTATATTAACCATTTATTAATGAGATATCATGCTCAAAACATTCCCCATCATATATAAACATCCACTATGAATAATCTCAACATGTTATACATGAAAGAAAATATCTAATTATTTTCTACTCATGAGACAAAATTAAAGTCTAAATGGTGGAGATACACTATATCGAGGATTCATATATGGTACAGGACATGTATGGGGTCCTAATGACATGCCCCCGAACTCCAATTTCAAACAGTGTTCTCTTCTAGAAATTTTTCTGAATCTTTGTCTCTATAAATTGTAGGTACAGGTACCAAACAACATGTATTAGCCACTCATGGGTACTTGTATCCTCTTGGTCATGCCTATGTTCTTCGATTCTTGTTCTTGTACCTGGTCGTCTATCTAGCCATGCAAGGGAACTGAATCATGCTTGTATTTTCCCAGAGTACACAGTGTGTCATCACACCTGGGGTCCAAGACTTGTGTAGCAATAACATAGCTTATACATCAAGGTATTATCAAAAATCAAGTTTTCCTACCCACAAAATGATTGTTTTTAATATTCCCTAAATCTATAACTATCACAACTTCGTTGGGTTACACATCATCTATTCGTGGATGAAACACGTTCTAATCATGTTTATAGAAAACAACCATGTAAATAAAATGATTCTATATATCCATGATCATATCCAAGAAATTATATATTTTACCACCTAATATTAATGGGAAACACCTTTGAGGGCCGATTCCTATCCTCTAGGGGATAGAATCGGATCTTGATCCCCAAAGGTGGTTTTGCATGTGCCCCATGAGATTCCAATCTCCTGTCATGGTCTCGAATCCTAGATATATCATAATAATACAGTACATACCATATAAAGTCTCAAAACATCAAAAAAATTATCTAAATCATTATTTTCATACCCACAACAAATCTGGTGGTTTGGACATTAACGAACCCACCCCAAAAATTTCAAACTGTGAACCCATAGGCCAACGGTGAAGAAAACAAAAAATATGTGGGAGAAAGTAATAACAAAAAATCTGATAAACATCATTGGATAAGAGATATTATCCTAAAAATTATAATTTCTTAATTCATAGTTTGATAATTCTATAAAAATAATAATTTTAATAATGTAATTTAATTAATCAATGGACTCATGAGAAGGGTTGGAAAAGAGATATTAAAACTAGATATATATATATATATATATATCCATGATTGTTATTTCAATCAAAGATGGATGCCTATATTTAATAGTGTAGCCTCAATTTTGCATCAATAGTTTCTGATGAACATGTTCTCTAGTGATGGTTATGACCCATTGTGTACGCTACCACTTGATCCACTACATTCTGATCACCGATCGTCATTGGATTTTGATCACCAATGTTGAACACTATAAACCTCCTCTCAAAGCTCATTGGGTTATGAAACTGGCCCTGTAGAACCTCTATAGTATAAATTATATTCATTTATTTATTTTATGGTTATTAAATTAATTATTTTAATAAATTATTTAACTAATCATTTTAAAGTAATAGCCATGGGATTCCTCGTCCAAACATTCAGCACGAACCAATTTTAGATCACACCTATATTAATCCCATTTTTTTGGATTAAACTGTGGTCTTACATTTATGATCATAAGAAATCTCATTAACTAACCCATTATTATATAAAATCATTTCGTGCAATATATTAATATATTTAACATTTTAATAATATCCATTTTAGGCACACCATGCCTCAAAATCATTCACTGTCTCAATTCCTGACTCTAAAAACATCCCTTAATATAATTCATAGTATTAAAAGGAAAAACCAGTTTCATAATGTTATTCTTCCTTTCATGGAGTTTCTTCCAATAAAAGAAGTAACTAAATAAAAATTATGGGTAAGTTGTAATATTAAGTGATAGTGGGATAGAGATATACTTCCTTGAGAGGGAGCACATCTACAAAAGAGATAGTGGGATAGAGATATACTTCGATGAAGTCGAGGCTCAAGATACACATGATTTGGTACAAGAACAGATTCCACAAAGCCCCATGGAAGAACAATCTGTTCCAGAGACACATGAACTGTGTAGGAGCACGAGAGAGGTGAGAGAACCAGAACGATATGGTTTTCTTGTCACCGAGGATGGTGACTCATTATTGGTTGACAATGTTGATCCTCTTACCTTCAAGGAAGCAGATGAAGGCACAGATGTTTCCAAGTGGCAAGAAGCCATGAATTCTGAAATGGATTCCATGTACCAAAACCAAGTTTGGATTTTGGTAGATCCTCCAGTTGATGTAAAACCTATTGGTAATAAATGGGTATTCAAGAAGAAACTGGACATGGAGGGGAAAGTCATCACCTACAAGGCACGACTGTTTGCAAAAGGTTTTAGACAGCATCAAGGAATTGACTATGATGAATCATTTTCACCGGTTGCAATGTTGAAGTCCATCAGAGTCCTATTGGCCATTACTGCTTACCATGACTATGAAATTTGGCAAATGGATGTCAAAACAGCATTCCTTAACGTGAACCTCCATGAAGATGTGTACATGACACAACCTGAAAGGTTTGTGACTCCAAAGGATGCCAACAAGGTATTCAAGTTACAGAAATCCATTTATGGATTAAAGAAAGCATCAAGGTCCTGGAACATTCGTTTTTATGAAGCTGTTATAGAATTTGTCTCTGTTAAGAATGAATGTGATCCTTGTGTCTACAAAAGGTTTAGTGGAAGTTTTGTCGTTTTCCTAATATTATATGATGATGACATATTCCTAATTGGAAATGAAGTACCTGTCTTATAGTCAGTTAAGGCATGGTTGCATAAATGATTCCCCATGAAAGACTTGGGCGAGGCGACATATATTCTTGGGATCAAGATCTATCATGGTAGATCCAAGAGAATGTTGGGCCTGAGTCAAAGTACATACATTGACAAGATACTGAAGAGATTCAGTATGGAACAGTCCAAGAGAGGATTGTTGCCAGTGTCACATGGCATTCATCTTTACAAGAAAATGTTTCCTCAGACACATGAGGAAAGAAAGAAGATGAAAAGTATCCCTTACGCATCCATGATTGGGTCAGTTATGTATGCTATGCTATGTACGAGGCTAGATGTTTCTTATGCATTAAGTGTGGTAGGAAGATATCAAGCTGATCCAGGAGACCGCCATTGGATGGCAGTCAAGACTATCCTTAAGTATCTGAGGCGTACTAAGGATATGTTCCGGGTTTATGGAGGAGATGTGAAACTAGTCATCAGAGGACATGTAGATGCTAGTTTCCAGACTATCAAGATGACATGAAATCGCAGACTGGATACATATTCAGTTTGAATATAGGTGCAGTGATCTGGAAGAGCTCAACACAATGTGTGGTGGTAGATTCTACAGCAGAGTCCGAGTATATCGCATCTTCTGAGGTAGCTAAAGAAGCAGTATGGATGCGAAGCTTCGTCCAAGAGCTAGATGTAGTACCGAGCAGTAAAGATCCTATCACACTCTATTGTGATAATACTGCAGCGGTGGCACTTGCAAAAGAGCCAAGGTCACATTAGCGGACAAAACACATACTTCGGAAGTATCATCTGTTGAGGGATTTTTCTCAGAGAGGTGAAGTTGCAGTGAGCAGTATTTCCACAGAAGACAACGTGGCGGACCCATTGACTAAAGCCTTGACTCAGCAGAAACATGATCATCATGTGAGGTCTAGCGGACTAAGAGTCGTAGGCAGTTGGCTCTAGTCCAAGTGGGAGTTTGTAAGGGTTGGTGTCCTCAGAACCAACTGTTTTGTACTTTTATTACATAAATGTTCACTTATTATATATTTTTCATTGTTCTGCATGACTATAATATAATAATGTCCTGGAATATTTCTTGCATTAATAAGGTCATATAAGATCCCCACTATGATGAGAACCATGAAATGCTATAAAAATATTCTTAAAAAAAGTTCTGCGGTTGGATGACATACTATGATAGGACACATAGTATACAGATCATCATGTGCGAGTACTCGTAAGAAGACGAGACTCTCTCTCATGGAGTTCGCACTTGGTAATCTCTAAGATGGGAGATTATGAGAACAGACCTGCCAGTAGTAATTCCGCATGTCTTGGTGTCATCAGATATTACTATCTACAAGCGTGTGTAATGGTCCTTAGACTGAAAGATTATCATTAACTCATGTCATGACTCGAGCACTTAGATTTACTGAGAAAACCGTCACGCAGATAGTTGGTGGGAAGTAGGGTACGTTGGGTGCGTCACGACTGACATGTTGTTAATGGATAATTCGAGGAAGGATTTGTCCCTTCTATTTATGGAAGTTGATATCTCGGCCCTTTGATTGAAATAGAACTGTCGCTTTAAATTCCATGGCCATGGTGTAAACGACGAGTTTATTTCAGGTAGTCAAAGAACGATAGATCAAGCATATAGGTTTATGACACTTCCATGAAACCTCCTTGATGAGATATCAAGAAAAAGGGATTAAATTACACAGTAAGCGTTCATATGAGGTGATACATCAATGCAGCGTCAATTTCTTTCTCTTTGGTGCCTTGACCCGTTGCTAGACAGTAATCTTGGACTTTAGCCAAGCCTACCTAATTCCAATGAGAAAGAGGCCTAGAGGGTCACACACTAAGTGTATCCATGTATCTCAAGTTGAATAAAGATTATTCTCGTACGTGGTTTAATAATTATTCAAGGAAGCCTATGTTTTTTTAAATGATGGAGGAGAAATTAAATAAAACAAGTACACGCCGTGTATTATTAAATGTACATGTCGTGTAGTTTTATTTTGGAAAGGAAATGAATAAATGAAAACAAGATATACATGTCGTGTACATTAAATGTACACGCCGTGTAGTTTTTAATGAAAAACAAGTATACACCGTGTATTTATTATTACACGCCGTATAGTTTTTCCAGTCGGGTTTTTGAGGATATAATATCGTTTTATTAAATGATATTTATTATATTCAGCGTGAGCGCATGTCAAGGAATTAATTATTCGACATGGGGGTTTTCAATAAAAGTTAATGAAATAAATGAAACTCGTAACGCGTTTATTTATTGTCATAACTCTACAACCTCAAACTCGATTATAAATATCCTCACAACCCAACTCTTTTCCTACACAAGAGAATCGTTGTGCACAACATCTCTGGAGAATTATTTCAAGACCGAAAGAACCTCTGCCTCCAAGAACGCTCTCAAGACCGAGAGAGATCCTCTTCCATAGGATCAAGATGATCTAAGGCGGACAACGCAAGAAAAGGATTCTCCATGCTATCACCCAGAGAATCCTTTAACGACGTCCAGAGATACAAGGTATAGGTGTGGATCACCGCTAGAGGGAGTCTACACTTGGATTCTATGAAGCAACGATGGATCACATCGACAACGTGATCGAGAACATCAATGAAGAAAGAACACCCAAAAGGTATTTCTTTATAATTAATTAAATTATCTATAATCAACCTGTAACGATCCTTGTTTGTGGTTCCGGGACAAACTATATTCTTTGTCTTTTTCTGTGATTCGATCCCTGGAGACTGATGTTTAACGTCATATTTATCCCGGATTGATCATTTCTAATGACAAAAAGCCAAGTGGGCACATCCACCCATGCGCTTCCTCTGCACCCAGAACCTTCATATACTACTTAATAACCTTCTTCCCGACCTGGGGAAAGAAAAAATAAAAAAGGGTGAGCTCAAATGCTCAGTAAGGGTAAACAAAAGAAAAATGAATCACATCATATTAATAAGAACACAACATTTTGGAAATATTAACCTGTAAAAGAAATCATAATATCATAACATGGGATTAATCATAGTAGTGAAATGTAATACCAATAATCATAACTTAAAACACGAAACTTTGTGGCATACACACATAATCATATAAAATATTTTCTTATTAGTGAAGACTCATTGCCAAGACTATCTTAGCGGACAAAGTCCATTTCTAAACCGAGTTCACTCCTCGTTTCAGTCTTGTAACACTGAACCAGATTAACTTACCATTCCATCCATGTCTATCTCATATGATATAAATCTTTACCCAATTCATTAGAGGGAGATATAGGTCCCACCCATCTCATAATGAAACCATTCTTATGTGTGCCACAAAAATCATTAATCATACATCACTGCATAAGCCATGTAATAAAAATGGAATTCTTAAACATCGTGACATAATAAAAAAATTCCTATAAGATAAAGGAATTAATAAAAATAATTCCATCACAATATAATCAAATCAATGTAATAATAGGGATAGAAACAAAACCCTATATTATCTTAGATGGAAAGTAATTTTGATAAAACACTTGAAATTCATTCTTGAGGAAAATATCCTTTCTACTTCTAAATTTTTTTCTATTCTTAACATGTTATAAAATTTTGAACTAAAATAAGTTGATTAAAAATAAACTTGAAAACTTGTAAAGGAAGCTTCATGGAAATAATGTTATAAAAATCCATTCATGCCGTATAAGTTAAAAAAACATTCTTCTCATAGTTTTGTTGAAAAAGTCAAAAAGTACCTCGTATGAAAAACGTCAAAAGATTCCTTTCATATCTTTTACTAAAAACTCACTGAAGGGTAAAATTGGATATAAACTATTGTATAAGGATATAAATATTACATTTTGAGGAAACACGTATGTGGATGATAAATATTCCCCAGTAAATTCTGAAGTATAGGAAATCTTAGATAAAAATGAGATTGCGAGATTTTCCCTTACCTAAGGTCCGATTTGCTTTGTAAATGTCCAAACCTCCTGTTTAATGATTTAAATAATGTCATTGACTTATTACAGAATCATACTCATTGTTATGATATCATATATGGCCATATTCTTAGCTTCTTATTAGTAATATTTCATTGCTACTTGTTATTCGGGTGTTTATTACTTTTTGTTCATATTTGTGTTTTGTCAAATAAATTCTTATTGTTCTCTTTAGGTTATAGATAACTCATTTCTAGAATGGTATTAGTGTAATATATATCATATTAATTCATTGAATTCATTTATAAAATCATCATGCAATGAAGATCATGTAGAACGAGTTGCATCACATCGTGAAGACGGTATTCCGTACGTACGCAAGAGCGATGATATCATTCCAATGATCGTGGAATTGTATTGAAGTGTATGTACACTATTTCAGAATCAATATAACTTTACAATAATCATATACAGTTATTATTTACACCATTATACCCATCTAAGTAAGGTGGTCGTGGAAAATAGATTACACCATGGCGTGGAGATGGTATTCCGTACGTACGCACGCGCGGTGATTTTGTTTTCCGTAGGATGGATAGATGGTGAAATAGGGTTGTTTCATACTTATAATAACATATAATTATATGAGTGATACTGATGTTATTAATTCATAATGAAACATCTAAATAATAAGAAGTGGAAGAAGAAATAACGTTGACAGAATCGGTAAGAGACATTACCTCTTCTTTGAAGCTCCTCTTTGAGACATCCTCTTAGGGCACTAAAATTTGTGTTTGAAGAAGAGCAGGACCTCCAGGATGTTTCTATGGAAGTGGAGAAGAGAATTTGGTAGGGTTTGGCCGAGCATGAAGGCTCAATGTGGTGTGAGGAAGAGAGGGAGGAGGTTCCCTTTTATAAGGGAGGAGAGGGTCACCTTTGGAAAAACAAAAAATATATTTGTATCATAAAGTCATATTCGGTTTTTAATAGCTACAAATTGATTTATTTCAAAGCTAAGGTCGGTATGTGTCTGAATCCTCTAATCCTATAGAATTTAGATAAGTTCAGGTTTCTATTTTAACCTTATCATTTAGATTTAACTTTAAGTTAGATAATTTAACTTTTACCATGTCTTCTTGTTTTCTTACACTATAAGGTTAATAAACTTACTATAACAAGCTAAAAGAACCCCAAGTTGTTTACAATTAATATATATAACCTTATCTAAGTCATTTGGCCGAACCTTAGATTTTTAGGAATAAAATAACAATTAACAATATAATAATTGTTTTAAAAACTATTTTATGCCAATTTTGACACTATTTGGTAATTGATTTTTTTGAAAATCATAACAGAAACATTAGTTCAAAAAAAGTTAATTAAATCAGTAATAATATGTAATATGAACCTAGAGAATTATTTTAATTCATAAAAAGTCTCAAATTACATTTATTTGGGTATTTATAACATCAATTATGTCAATATTTCATTAATAAGATATTTACTACACCATCATTGTGTCATACATAAATTAAATTATATAATGTCTAAAAATTACAAATAAAATACCATTATGTAGGAAATATTTTATATTTCTAATTAATATTTATAGTCGAATTTATCTTATGTATAACACTATATTTAAAATGATTTACTTATTAAACATAGATTTTAACTATTTTAACACTTCTTTAAATAAATTAATATTAAATCTCCTAATCTAATCCAAGTGGGCCTAAATGGTCGTATTTTATTCCTAAGGGTGTTTTTGGTTGAATTACACTTATCAAATAGAATTACGACATGTGTTAGGGTAATAATAATAACATTTTTACCCTTAATTACCCTATTTACTTTTAACAGTGGTAAAAAAGTAAAAAGTTACTATTCACCAAAAATTATTTTCATCACATTGAACCACATTTTTGTCTTTGATATTAAAATTGTCTCTTGGATTTTAGATATTCCACTCACAGAAGTGGTAAAATTATGTTTTATGTAAATTTGCAAATTTCTTAGGAGGTGGGTAAAAGACGGTGAAAAGTTCGATAAAATTTTTATATATCTAAAATTATTATAAAATGACTCCAACGAATTACTTTGAACTTATAAAGGTATTATGTATCAATTTTGACCTAAAATAAATTTATATAAAATAAATAATTATATAAATAAAAATTCGGGTTTTAAATAGTAACCCAGTGTTTTCACTATTCATCAAAAATTGAAAGTTTTCAGAAAAGTACCAAAATTTCACCCTTAGCTAATTTCAATATTCCAAATCCAAAAATGAAGTCCATTTTGAAAAATAAAATTTAAAAAATTTCAAAAAGTTGGTATTACTATTCATAACGGCTAGTTTTAATAATATTTTAATAGCATATCGTTGTTTAGTGAAACTCGGTATTGCGTACGACGAAAGATATCGAGGAAGGTCGCGATTGCATGTATAGAAAGCCAAAGTAGTGTTGTGTGTAATGAAATATTCCTTTGATAACATAAAAACAAAATATTTCTCATAAAAGTCTCGGGTGTTAGAGGCTCTAACCTAACCCCTTTGTTTTGTTCCCTTTTCCCGGTACTGTCATTCCT
>CAUJRU010004755.1:0-10594 GCA_963277665.1 Viscum album
AAAAGGTGGTATATCATTACTTTTGAGTAATAATTATGACAACCCACCTTTTTATCACAACTTAAACATGCTTTATTACATAAAACTTCTCTTGATACAACAAAGAAGATCGAGAGGTTTAGTGTCTTTGGGGCTTAGGATCATTACATAAAAACTTTAAACTTGAAAAACAACATCCTTATTGAAAACTTCCTTTACATGACCACTACATTCCTTCGTACTTAGCATTGCATGGGATAACCTGAGGACATGCATAAGAAAAGGGTGAGCTATAAAGCCCAGTAAGGGAGTAAACAATGAATAACATGAGGAGTACAATACATGTTAGGCAATAGGCATATCAATAGAGCATAAGAGAGACATGAACATAAAGGCATGATAAAGCATGATAATCATAACATGGAAATGTGGCAACAACACTTAACATTGAATTAGCATGAGCCAAGGCTCATTGCACATGGAGCATGAGTAAACCCTCATTGCACTTGAAGCACGAGTAAACCCTCGTTGCACTTGAATTAGCATGAGTCAACACTCATTGCACATGACGTATCATGATACTATACTTTACCCAATGCATTGGAGCGCTATCAGGGCGCACCCTTCTTAAACATTTCATTTCATGCATAAGTGTGCCACATGGATCATAAAACATGGATTCATAAAACATAATCATTTATTCCACGATAAAGGAATGTGGAATTCATACATGAAACTTTACAATCAATAAGTAAATGTGCATAAAGGTGAATACCCTTGATGGAGAAATGGGCATGGTATTCACTACACAATGATATTGGCTTAGAAAATCGGTGTGATTTCGGCAGCGTAACGGCGTGACATAAGAATTCATAAAAAAAGCTGATGAGAGAGAAAGGGGTTCCTCATCATATTTACATGTAATGGACAGTAAGAAGGTCATATAGATACATGTCCCAACAATTGAAAAGGAATTTAGATTCATGATACAAAAGTATTGCTTGAATATAAAAGAGGAGAAAAAGGTTCCTTTCGGAATTTCGGCATAGTAACGGGTGTACATGGGAGGCATTTAATGAGAGAGAAATGGGTCTCCCATCATTCAAACAATAAGAGGGCAGTATGGGAGAGGTGCGAAACCATACCCCAACATTCATAAATGAAATTAAAAGGGCAATACAACTTAAAGAAAATTGGCAAAAATGAGAAAGGAAGAAAAACCCTTACTTGGAAGTGTGCTTCCAAAGGCTAGAGAGAGGCTTGTGAGAGGCTTCTTGGGAGCTTGGGGCACCTTGAGAGGATTCTAGAGAGAGTAGGGCAGAGGTTGGACGAACTTCAAGGGCTTTGAGTGAGGAGGAAGTGGGAGCTTGGGTGGGTTTATATAGGAAAGGTGAGAGAATTCTTTATTATTTAGGTTTGGGACCCCTTATATTAAAATAATCCAAACCACAAACCATCCCATGGTATTTGCCCATGGTTTCTGGAAAAGGAGAGAGGAAAATAATATTTTATAAGGCCAAGGTCCGAACTTATTAAAAAATTAGGGTTGCTTATGTGGAGGTGAGTCACACTCCCATGGAAATTAATTTAAAAAGGCAAAGTGTTGAATAAGTCTTGAGGGCTCCATTAATGCTTTGAAAAGTGATTCAAACAAACCCAAAACCTCATTATTTTAATGATAAAACACATATTGGCCGAACATAAGGATTATGGTATTTTATTACATCACTATTGGGTCATTATGATGTCATAAAACACATTATATATTTAAATGGTATTTAATTTTTACCCAAAAATTTGACTGTCTCAGAAAATTATGAAAAATTCACCGTTGGATAATTTCGACGTCCTGATTCCAAAAATAATATTTATTTTATCTAAATAATTTTCTAAATATGTGAATTTTCACTTTTAAAATAAAAACCGACATTTATAAAAAATTCACGGGTTTTGACAGAAATGGATTTCAAACCTTAATAAGAATTTTAATTGCATTCATAAAATTATAAGATCATTTATATTTAATAAAAATTAATTTAATATTAATAATAATATTTTATTAAAATATTATTTAATTCAAAAATCCTTTAATTTAATAAAATATAATTCTTAATTAAATAATAACTAAAAACATCATTTGTACTTTAAAAACTAATTACAATGCATCAAAAATGACTAGAAATTATATTCATTATTATATACAAAAAAATAATGTACATGAACATGGTGCTACTTATTTGTTACATAACCCCTTAAAATAGCCGCATAAGACCTAAGGGTAAGGTGTGCGATGGTGACAGACTCTTGGGGTTGCTCGGATAACATCGCTCGAGTGGTGATCTCTATCAACTTCCATTTTTCCCGTAGACGATCACGTTTGAGCTTGACTTGATGAAGCTCAGCTTGGGCTTGGTCAAGGGCAAAGCCCAAAGACGCCACCTCCTTTCCGAGCTCCGACAAATGGGCTTCGTAAGGGGCAATTCTACTGGATGAGGCCATCGCTTCCTTTGTCTGAGTAGAAAATTGGTTCGTTAAAGCCTTATATTTAAACTACCCAGATGATCACTGTTCAACGGCTATAAAAGTAACGGTCACAAATCTTAAAGTAAAACTAAAAAGGTTGATATCTTATAAAAACATTTTTCATAAAGAAACATCTAACTGGATCAAGAGGGATTTTCCATTAATGAAACTTCGGGTCGTTACAACATTCCCCCCTTAAGAAATTTCGCCCTCGAAATTTTCCTTTTCCCACACTAAAACAAATGTGGGTAACTTAGCTTCATCATATCCTCTGACTCCCAAGTTGCTTCTTCAAACTTGTGGTTTCTCCACAACACCTTGACGAGGGGCATTGTCTTATTTCGTAGAACTTTTTCTCTACGATCTAAGATCTTCACTGGTTGCTCCTCATAAGAAAGATCGTCTTCTAATTGTACCACCTCAGAAGAGAGTACATGTGAAGGGTCTGGTATGTACTTCCTTAAGAGGGATACATGGAAGACATCATGCACCTTGGCCATAGTAGGTGGAAGTGCTAGTCGATAGGCCACAGCCCCAACACGATCAAGAATCTCGAAGGGGCCGATGTACCTTGGACTTAACTTCCCTTTCTTTCCAAACCTCATGACCTTCTTCCACGGAGATATGCGTAAAAACACCATGTCTCCGACTTTAAACTCAAGGTCTCGTCGACGATTATCTGCATAACTCTTCTGTCGACTTTGGGCTGCCTTGATATGCTGCTGAATGGTTTTCACCTTCTCCACCATTTCTTCGACCATTTCTGGTCCAAGCAGCTTACGTTCACCGACCTCATCCCAACATGCCGGTGTTCTACACCTTTTCCCATACAGGGCTTCATATGGTGCCATTTGGATGCTCGAGTGGAAACTATTATTATAAGAGAACTCAACTAGAGGAAGATGTTGATCCCATCCTCCTTTAAAGTCCATTGAGCACGCTCTCAACATATCCTCAAGTGTTTGGATAGTCCGCTCGGATTGGCCATCAGTTTGAGGATGATAGGCCGTACTGAAGTTCAGTTCAGTATTCAGAGCATGTTGAAGACTCTTCCAAACCTTAGAGGTAAATCTTGGATCTCGGTCCGACACAATAGATAGTGGTACTCCATGCAACCGTACCACTTCCCTGATATATATCCGTGCCAGTTGATCCAAAGAGAAGTCCTCTCGAATAGCAATGAAGTGTGCAGTCTTTGTAAGACGATCCACAATAACCCAGATTGCATTGTTGCTTTTGTATGTCCTTGGAAGTCCAGTGACGAAGTCCATGGTGATGTTCTCCCATTTCCATTCTGGTATGGGCAATGGTTGCATCATCCCCTTAGACTTCTGCCTCTCTGCCTTCACTTGCTGACACACCAGGCACTTTGATGTATATTCAGCGATCTCCTTCTTCATATTATCCCACCAAAAGTTTTCTCGGAGATCTCGATACATCTTTGTGCTTCCTGGGTGAATAGTGAAATTTGAACTATGTGCATCATCCAAAAGTTCCTTCTTCAGCTCCGAACTTGATGGGACACATAGTCTTTTCCCAAACCGCACAATTCCTTCTTCATTAACATTAAACTCTGAGGATTTTCCCTTATTGATAGCTTCCACTTTTTCTTGGATTCTCGCATCATCCTTTTGAGCATCCTTTAACCTTTCCAAAAGAGATGGTTGAGCAATCATTTGTGAAAGGATTGATGATGTTCCCTTCTTTATGATTCCCACGTCCATCTTCATCAAGTCTAAGAAGATTGGATCCTTCTCAATTCTCATCATTGATAGAATTGCTGGATCCTTTCTACTTAGGGCATCCGCCACCTTGTTTGCCTTCCCAGGGTGGTAATGTATTGAACAGTCATAATCCTTGATGAGCTCTATCCATCTTCTCTGGCGCATATTAAGCTCTTTCTGTGTGAATATATATTTAAGACTTTTGTGGTCAGTATATATCTCACATTTCTCTCCATAGAGATAATGCCGCCAGATTTTCAAGGCAAAGATCACCGCCGCCAACTCCAGATCATGCGTTGGATAGTTTCGCTCATGGATTTTCAACTGTCTTGAGGCATAGGATATCACTTTATCATTCTGCATCAGCACACATCCTAAGCCCTTCTTCGAAGCATCACTGAATACCACAAAAAGCTCCCCACTTGTGGGTAAAGTGAGCACAGGTGCAGTGATAAGCCTCCTTTTCAACTCCTTGAAGCTTTCTTCGCATTCATCACTCCAAGCAAACATTACTCCCTTTCGAGTTAGCTTGGTAAGAGGGTTGGACAATCGTGAGAAGTTTCTCACAAATCGTCGATAATATCCAGCTAACCCCAAGAAGCTACGGATATCAGTTACCGATGTTGGCCTCGGCCATCCCTCAATTGCATCTGTTTTGGAGGGGTCCACAGATATCCCATTGCTTGTGATGATATGGCCCAACAATGAGACCTCCTTCAACCAGAACTCACACTTGCTGTACTTGGCATAGAGCTTCTCCTTGCGCAAAGTCTCCAGTACAGTTCTTAAATGCTCCTCATGGTCCTCCTTGGTTTTGGAGTATATTAGAATATCATCTATAAAGACTACCACAAATTTATCTAGGTAATCTCTAAAGACTCTATTCATCAAGTCCATGAATATTGCTGGAGCATTGGTGAGTCCAAAAGGCATTACTATGAATTCATAGTGCCCGTACCTTGTACGAAAAGCAGTCTTGGGGATATCTTCCTTCTTCACCCTTACTTGATAATATCCCGACCGCAAGTCGACCTTGGAAAGTATTGTGCTCCACGCAGCTGATCAAACAAGTAATCGATTCTTGGGAGAGGATACTTGTCCTTTATCGTGATTTTGTTAAGTTCACGATAATCGATGCAAAGCCGCATTGACCCATCCTTCTTCTTGACGAAGAGGACTGGTGCACCCCATGGTGATGCACTTGGGCGTATAAACCCTTTATCCAGATTCTCCTGTAGTTGTTTCTTCAGTTCTTCAAGCTCAACCACATCCATTCTATATGGAGTCTTGGATATTGGTAGCGCCCCAGGTATAAGTTCAATCGAGAACTCAACATCTCTTCTTGGAGGAAGACCAGGAAGTTCCTCGGGAAATACTTCAGCGAATTCCCTCACAATAGGCATTTCTTCAAGGATGGTTTCTTCCTTGGACTCAATCATCTGAGCCAGATATGCGTGCTCATAAGGCAGTAATATCCATGCTTGAGATGATGGAGCTAAAGGAGATTCATCTTCCTCCTGACACTTGTAAAGAATCGGGGGTCGATTCTCCATATGGAGTGTGATTTCCCTCTCCCGACAATTTATGTTGGCTCTATATAAGGAAAGCCAATCCATGCCAAGAATTGCATCAAATTCCACCAAAGGGAGTATGACGAGGTTCGCCGGGAAATTCAATCCACAGATTATAACAAGGGAGGACTTATACTCATGGGATGCAATGATTTCCCCAATTGCCGTACTCACCGACATCTTTACTCCCATGATTTGTGGTGGTGCAGGGATTATTCTACTAAACTTTTGAGATATAAAATAATGCGTAGAACCTGAATCAAAAAGTACGTTCGCTATTCTTGAATGAATAACTAGCGTACCTGTCACCACTTCGTTGTCGGGGTTCACTTCGGCAGAAGTGATGGCAAAAGCCCTTCCTTGCTGTCTTGGAGGTTGTTGATTGCCTCCGATAACCCTTGGATTAGGGCACTGATTCGCAAAATGACCCGGTTCTTTGCATTTGAAGCATTGAACAACGCGTTGAGGTTCGAACGGAGCGTTCCTCCCCTCCGTCGCAGCCGCGGGTCCTTCTTGCTGACAGTTAATAGCTAGGTGCCCTTCTCTTCCACACTTGAAGCATTTTCTTGTCCCCCTAAGGCAATTCCCAGGGTGCTTCTTTCCACACTTTTGGCAAGTGGGGTGCTGGAATTTCTTAGCGCCGTTGGATTTATCCATCGGACCACCAGCATTGAAGTCCACCTTCCGCTTCTTGTCCCCATGATACCCCTGTGATTCTCCGATCTCCATTTCAACCTTAAGGGCACATCGGACAATCTCCTCATAGCTGTCAAAGTCACGGATCGCTAATGCTTTCCGCAAGCTAGGCTTCAGCCCACCAAAGAAGCGGTCAACTTTGCATTCGGGGGTAACAACAAAGCCAGAAGCGTATCGTGCAAGCCTTGTGAAGTTTGCCTCGTACGCTCCCACATATTCTTCATCTTTCTGCTTGAGGGAAAGGAAGTCCCTTTCCATCTTAAGACGGAGGGTGCGTGGAAAATATTTATCGAAAAACATCTTCCGGAATACCTTCCATTCCAAAGCCTCAATCTCCTCCTCAGGCTTCGTATTTTTGATCAATGTCCACCATTGATCAGCTTCACCCTCCATATGATAAGCCGCCAGGAGAACCTTCTCTTTTTCAGAGCATTGGAGGATGGAGAATATCTTCTCAATGGAGTTGATCCATTGTTCAGCGATCGTGGGATCAGATGATCCACTAAAAGTAGGAGGCCTTTGTCTCATGAAGCTTTCAATAGCGACTTGTTCTTTCTTAGGGGGGGTTGAACGTTCCTCTTGACCAGTGTTTCTATTCAAAACTTGAGTTAGCTGAGAGAGAAGCGTGACAAAGTTCGCGATTCCTGCTCCCATCGGATTGGGCATCTCATTAGTACAATCATCACACGGATCTTCACAACGGTTGTTAGCCCGAGTTCTCCTATTACCGGCCATTGGCTGGAATAAAAGGAAAGTTAGGGGTAACACATAAAGGGTAATCCAAAGACAAAAGTTGATGACTTATAAATAAACTTTAATCTCTTTAACTCATGAGTCTATAGGATTCAATCCAGGCTTTTCATGATCTTCCTTCTAACATATATTCTTAGGGGCATTTTTCCCTTAATAAGGGTTCATACTAAGATTGTGAATTTATCAAAACATATCCCCCGGGAGTGTCGTAACCAAGAGTGCAGCAAGGCCTGTTGTCGTGCACCAGTTCCCGTTCGAGTCTAGCTCAAAGCGGTGTTTTCGGGTTTTACCCCTAGGATACATCTGTGCCAGAGCCGCCTCTACCTGCTCGTATCCAGACAGGGATGTATTTGTTTGATAAACCACTTACTTAGTATTTACCAAAACTTAGGGATGTTTTTATTATGCTTAGTCTTGTATCTAAGGCTTTACTAGGGTTTCCTAATCCCAAAAATAACTAAACCTATCCTCTGATACCAACTATGACAACCCAGCTTTTTATCACAACTTAAACATGCTTTATTACATAAAACTTCTCTTGATACAACAAAGAAGATCGAGAGGTTTAGTGTCTTTGGGGATTAGGATCATTACATAAAAACTTTAAACTTGAAAAACAACATCCTTATTGAAAACTTCCTTTACATGACCACTACATTCCTTCGTACTTAGCATTGCATGGGATAACCTGAGGACATGCATAAGAAAAGGGTGAGCTATAAAGCCCAGTAAGGGAGTAAACAATGAATAACATGAGGAGTACAATACATGTTAGGCAATAGGCATATCAATAGAGCATAAGAGAGACATGAACATAAAGGCATGATAAAGCATGATAATCATAACATGGAAATGTGGCAACAACACTTAACATTGAATTAGCATGAGCCAAGGCTCATTGCACATGGAGCATGAGTAAACCCTCATTGCACTTGAAGCACGAGTAAACCCTCGTTGCACTTGAATTAGCATGATTCAACACTCATTGCACATGACGTATCATGATACTATACTTTACCCAATGCATTGGAGCGCTATCAGGGCGCACCCTTCTTAAACATTTCATTTCATGCATAAGTGTGCCACATGGATCATAAAACATGGATTCATAAAACATAATCATTTATTCCACGATAAAGGAATGTGGAATTCATACATGAAACTTTACAATCAATAAGTAAATGTGCATAAAGGTGAATACCCTTGATGGAGAAATGGGCATGGTATTCACTACACAATGATATTGGCTTAGAAAATCGGTGTGATTTCGGCAGCGTAACGGCGTGACATAAGAATTCATAAAAAAAGCTGATGAGAGAGAAAGGGGTTCCTCATCATATTTACATGTAATGGACAGTAAGAAGGTCATATAGATACATGTCCCAACAATTGAAAAGGAATTTAGATTCATGATACAAAAGTATTGCTTGAATATAAAAGAGGAGAAAAAGGTTCCTTTCGGAATTTCGGCATAGTAACGGGTGTACATGGGAGGCATTTAATGAGAGAGAAATGGGTCTCCCATCATTCAAACAATAAGAGGGCAGTATGGGAGAGGTGCGAAACCATACCCCAACATTCATAAATGAAATTAAAAGGGCAATACAACTTAAAGAAAATTGGCAAAAATGAGAAAGGAAGAAAAACCCTTACTTGGAAGTGTGCTTCCAAAGGCTAGAGAGAGGCTTGTGAGAGGCTTCTTGGGAGCTTGGGGCACCTTGAGAGGATTCTAGAGAGAGTAGGGCAGAGGTTGGACGAACTTCAAGGGCTTTGAGTGAGGAGGAAGTGGGAGCTTGGGTGGGTTTATATAGGAAAGGTGAGAGAATTCTTTATTATTTAGGTTTGGGACCCCTTATATTAAAATAATCCAAACCACAAACCATCCCATGGTATTTGCCCATGGTTTCTGGAAAAGGAGAGAGGAAAATAATATTTTATAAGGCCAAGGTCCGAACTTATTAAAAAATTAGGGTTTCTTATGTGGAGGTGAGTCACACTCCCATGGAAATTAATTTAAAAAGGCAAAGTGTTGAATAAGTCTTGAGGGCTCCATTAATGCTTTGAAAAGTGATTCAAAAAAACCCAAAACCTCATTATTTTAATGATAAAACACATATTGGCCGAACATAAGGATTATGGTATTTTATTACATCACTATTGGGTCATTATGATGTCATAAAACACATTATATATTTAAATGGTAATTAATTTTTACCCAAAAATTTGACTGTCTCAGAAAATTATGAAAAATTCACCGTTGGATAATTTCGACGTCCTGATTCCAAAAATAATATTTATTTTATCTAAATAATTTTCTAAATATGTGAATTTTCACTTTTAAAATAAAAACCGACATTTATAAAAAATTCACGGGTTTTGACAGAAATGGATTTCAAACCTTAATAAGAATTTTAATTGCATTCATAAAATTATAAGATCATTTATATTTAATAAAAATTAATTTAATATTAATAATAATATTTTATTAAAATATTATTTAATTCAAAAATCCTTTAATTTAATAAAATATAATTCTTAATTAAATAATAACTAAAAACATCATTTGTACTTTAAAAACTAATTACAATGCATCAAAAATGACTAGAAATTATATTCATTATTATATACAAAAAAATAATGTACATGAACATGGTGCTACTTATTTGTTACATAACCCCTTAAAATAGCCGCATAAGACCTAAGGGTAAGGTGTGCGATGGTGACAGACTCTTGGGGTTGCTCGGATAACATCGCTCGAGTGGTGATCTCTATCAACTTCCATTTTTCCCGTAGACGATCACGTTCGAGCTTGACTTGATGAAGCTCAGCTTGGGCTTGGTCAAGGGCAAAGCCCAAAGACGCCACCTCCTTTCCGAGCTCCGACAAATGGGCTTCGTAAGGGGCAATTCTACTGGATGAGGCCATCGCTTCCTTTGTCTGAGTAGAAAATTGGTTCGTTAAAGCCTTATATTTAAACTACCCAGATGATCACTGTTCAACGGCTATAAAAGTAACGGTCACAAATCGTAAAACTTAAAGAAGTTGACATCTTATAAAAACATTTTTCATAAAGAAACATTTAACTGGATCAAGAGGGATTTTCCATTAATGAAACTTTGGGTCGTTACAGAGAAGCCTAGAAACTCATAAATCCTTAAAAAACCATAAACACCCTAAAACATTAAAACCCAAAAAAACCATAAAACCACAAAAAAATAAACCCTAAAAACACTAAAATCCCCAAAAAACATAAGAACCCAAAAAACACTAAAAAACTAGTAAAACCTCAAGAAACATAAAACCCATCAAAATCATTAAAAAACACAAACCCCAAAAATATCTAAAAAC
>CAUJRU010004756.1:0-10548 GCA_963277665.1 Viscum album
TGTTGATGGCCTACATCATGGTAGAAAATCAACGTTTTAACATGGGGGTCCCTGTGCTATCCCATTTATATGCTATTCTGGGGACTATTTTGAGAGGGGGATCACCAAGGAGGATCTTTGGACCTTTCCAAATCATTCAAGGTTAAATCGTGGATCAATTGTGTGGGTACACCTTTCAAAACTCCATTCATTCCCTAGGTAACAGACTTTGACCTTTCTTGTTAAACATTGTTTGGGTCATGCCACTGATGCTCAATAAAGAGGGGATAAGGATTAGGATCTGTAATCACACCAATTTTACTTTTAGTCCATTCCCAACCCTGACTGTCCAGATGATAGATAACAGGAAAGGCTCTCTAGAGAAAATAGAAAACTTGTAGATCATCAGAGGTGGGGTTCTTATGGTGTGGGATTATGGGAATATTATTTGAGAGCCATATGTGTCGTCATGTTTTTCCTAGTAGTTTGGATGCCTCCAACAGATTCTAAATAATGTTTATACAGATGTCTGGGGTGTAACATCCTTGCATTCTTCGTCAAATATGGATGATGTTCCCAACTTATTGCTCTGGTGAGGTAATTATCTTTCCCCCCACTAGGGTTGATTCTGGCCTCTAAACAAAATATGTCGAACATTCGGTTGCAGCATATCCTAATGTGATCATGCGGAAGCGAGTCTGACATCTCAAGGTGGCCAGCGTGGAACTTGTATGGCGGGAGAGCAGACAATGAGCCACTAGGGAGGATAGGTCAGGAATATGTCGGGTAGCCAGGTCAGTTCAGACCATAAGTTTAGTAGCGGGGATGTCATGTGGTGTGGCCATACCCCTGTTATCTAAAGGGTGAGGGGCTCGTGAATAAACTCGCAGAGCGGCCAGGGAACTTCCTGAGAAGAAGATAAGGTATATACTGCAACCTTCTAAGGATGGAATCGTCCCAGGGTTTTAGTTAGCTTAGTTAACCCTATATCAGTCAATGAGGACTGAATCCCTTTGAAAAAAGATAGTCCGAGATGGAATTCAACTACCAGAAATATGAATCATTCGGATTGATCACATGTTGAACATTCATTATTAGTGCACAAATTTGATGGATATGGACATATATTCACTCCAGCAAGGTCGACGTGAGGAACCACCTCACATGGTGAAGGTAATTCCCGACTAAGAGCATGATCTAGAAATATTTCTGTACGAAGATAATGATGAAAATGTAGAGACAGAGGGCAGTGAGTCATAAGAATAAGAGGAAGAAGAATAAGAATAAATAGGTGATGCTAAAGAGGATCATGGAGATGAAGGGTATACGGGGATGACCCACTAAGGGAGTCCTCGAGAGAGCGGCAAGATTTATGGCACTAACATCGAAATAGAGGATCAAATCGAGGTATGCCTCAATTTATATCCTAGATTTTCCTCCTTTCATCATTCATAATAATCAATCATAATTGTACCCTATTCAGGCACATATCGGCACTGGGGGTTAGGAAGATCCATCTGCCATAACCATAGTACTAGGTTCTTGTTACATAACCCATTATAACACCCACATAAGACCAAAAATTAAGGTCTGTGATGGTGACAGACACTTGGGGTGGCTCCGATAACATTGCTCAGGTGGTAATCTCTATCAATTTCCATTTCTCTCATAGGTGGTCCCACTCGAGCTTAACATATTAAAGCTCAGCTTGAGCTTGGTCAAGAGTGAAGAACAATGACGCCACCTCCTTTCCAAGATCTAACAAATGGGCTTCGTATGGGGCACATCTACTGGATGAGGCCATCACTTCCTTCGTCTGAGTAATTTGGATTTTTTAAAACCCTATATTTATACTAATCAGGTGATCACTGTTCAATGACTATATTAGCAATGGTCACAATTCATAACATAAAACCAATGAAGTTGACATTTTATATAAACGTTTTACATAAAGAGGCATTTAATTAGATCAAGAGGGATTTCCATTAATAAAAGTTTGGGTCGTTACATGTAACATCCCAAGTAATGATATAATAAACATTTCCCATATTTACCAAATATTTATAAATTAAATAGTAATTTTACAATAAAATTAATGTTATGTATAATAGCTTATATTACATACAATAATATGTTTATTCAAAATCTTATGATTCATGCAAGATTGAGTTATACCAAACAATAATATAAAACTAATATTATTATTCTTTAAAATGGAAGTTATTTCATAGACATTTTATCATAAATACTGAATATGACTAACTATATTATGTTTAAACATGTTTATAAATTTTTTACGTCCATAAAATACATTTTATAGGTATAATATTAGAATAAATATAGTTTTATACTTAAAATGTCTATTTTTCTAAAAATAAATCTTAACGCATTTTAGTGGAACACTTATTTTAAAACTAAAATTTAACACTTTTATAATTTTTATACTAAAAAACTTAATTTTTTAAATTTTAATATGGAAATTAACCTTTGCTGATCTTTTGGTGTTTTTAAGATGTTTTTTATTTTGATTGATAGTAAATGATATAAAATTTTAATTGAAAAATGATTTTTTGTCTAATTTTTTATATATTTAAATTATATTTAAAATTTGTTTTAAAGAATAATTAGATAAATTTTGTATTAATTAATCCAATTTTGGTAATTTTAATCATTCTTATAGTGATTTTATGTTTAAAAATTAGAAAATGTCTAAACATTTTCACTCTAAAAACCCATTTCTTCATCCCATCTACGTGATTAATTTTAAATTAGTTTCTTCCATTTCTATGACTGGAATAGGAAAAAATATATTACATGTTTTTAATTATAAAAATTTATAATTTCTAATAAGTTCAACTTATAATTTTATAAAAAATATTAGTGAAATTAATTAAAATTAATTACAGTGATTCGGGTAAAAATAGGTTTACTTAATGGTTAAACTTTAATGATATGAGTAAAAATGAACTAGAAACTTCTAAAAAACTTTATTTTTGTACATGATTTGACTATATACCCTCTTTTACATAATTGGTATCATTATTGGTGTCATATGATGTAAAGGAGACCTCCCAATAGTGATTATATTTTTATATTTACAAGAATACCACTCCTCCTCCACTATAAAAAGACACTCACGCTAAACCATTTATTCAGACATATCAAGCCAATTACCTCATAAAAAACCAAACCAAATAAGATAATTAAATCCATCCTATAATTATAGATTCCTAACCTTGGGATAAAATCCAACCAAGGTAGGCCTTTGGTACAATCCAAAAAGGATTTACTCAAAAAAGAGATAACATTCTTCAACAAACATTTATGTTTTATTTCTTAATCCACCCATTAAATTATTCTTACTACATGATTACATAATAAAAAATAGCCTAAATATATTTTAAAAAGATTATGTTAAGGTTTCAGCCTAAAATTTCACACACGTCCATAAAATGTGTAGTCAAATTATTGTTTGTGTGAACGACGGACTACCGCATCGGGAAATGATGTCGTTTGTTTTTTCCTTTAACACCTATCATCGTTGTAAATTATGATGGAATTTTTTTATATGATATATATATATAATATTTATTATTTATTCATAAGTTTTTAATTTTTTTATATACATACCTTTATGATTTCCATTTTGTGGGAGTACGATAACATCGTTTGTGGACATGTGGACTACCGTCTCCTCAAAGCGATGTGGTACATACACAATTTACACGGAATGAATTAAGGATTTTTATAATAATAGTTTGTGACATAAATAAATTATATATTATATCCATGATATAATTACATTTCTTTGTATATAATTGATCATTTTTTTCATTACCCTTTTCACACAATAAAAAAAAGTTATAACGTCGTTCGTAGACCTGTGGACTACTGCCTCCCCGATGTGATGCGATTCTTTTACATCAAAATAATTATATATATAATTATAAATGATTAAATAAAATGGTATTTATTAAATAATAATAATTATATAAAGAAAAATTTTTCTTACCTTCTTTCCATAATGATCACTGAAAAATGATAATGTTACACATGTGTACATACGACCTATTATCTCCATGATTGTAATGTTGGTCCATTTTCCCTAACCATCATTCATGTTTTTTTTAAAAGTAAAATTTATGTATAAATATGATAATTATTTAATGATTATTATACTGAAAATATTTCAATAATTACCCCTTTAACCATAGTTGACATACCAAAGTCATTTTGACACATAAACCAAATATAGTCAAAACACCCAACATTAAAGTAATTGTCTAAGTAGTTGTATAAAACAATGTAATAAGTGAAATAAAAGTAATTATAAACTTGCAATCTTTTATAAATCATGTAAATAATTAGCATGAGTTTATTATTCATGAAGATAAAGGCACATGTGACAAGTTGGACTCAAGGTAAGGGATTTCATGTCAATCTTCTTTCAATGAGACATATTTTTTTGTTGTACACCCAAATTATTTTAGAAGGTGTATATACATACCCTTTGACATTTTATATAATGAATTTATTTATTCTCATATCATTTAAGTTTTTGGTTAAATGTTATTATTTCCTGTGTCTTATGATTAAAATGTTCAAAGTGGTGTGGGAAAGTTTGAATGTTTAAATATTTAATTTCAAAATATTTTTCTCCATATCAATATTTTTGGGAAAAAATTAGATGGATTAAAATAGGGATAGGGAGTGGAACTTCATTATCAATGGGTTTTTAATGAAGGGGAGTGACATGTTGGGTGGGTATTCAATATAAAATATGATGGGATTCTCTATTATAAACATTGGTTTTACAATCTAAAAGATAAAATAATCAAAAAAAAGTTCCCTTGGGTATTGAATATGGTTTTTTCAAAAAAAAAACTTGATTTCAATATTTTGTAATTCCATGAGCCTAACAGATTTATATAATAACATTGGTGATGTGGCAGTGAGTCACAATCATAATGAATTAATTTTAAAACCTTAAAATATAATATAGGGTTTGAAGGAATCACTAACGGTTTATTAAAATAATAAAATAAATTTGAAAAAACATTATTTTAAAGTGTAAATCTGTATTTGTTTATGTGTTCTTTTTATATCATTTATCACACCTATTTTTGGCTATTATGATGTCATAATATATACTATATTTTTATATTGTATTTAATTTTTACCCAAAAATTATAATGTCTCAAAAATCAAAAAATTATTTATCATTTCATGATTTTGATGTGCTAATTTAAAAATAGTATTTATTAAACCAAAATATTTTTTTTTAAATTTGAGAAATATTTGTTTTAATTAATAATACTTATTTACTAGAAAATACTAGTTTTCACAATATGAATAACTCTCTAACCTTGGTAAAAATTAAATTGGAATTCATTAAATTTTATTATCATTTATATGTAATTAATATTATTTAATTAGAAAATTTTATTAAAATAACATTTATTTAAAAATTTCATGATTTTATAAAAGGAGTGTCTTAATTGAAAATATATATTTTAAATGGAAATATGAATTTTTATTTCTTCATATCTAAAGTTATTCACTATTTTATTATAAGGGAAATACAAAAAATTTAATTACTAGGGTTTAGATACATAACACCTTATTAAACCAGTGTATTATGTAAGGGAAAGCTATGTGATGATGAAACATTCTTATAGTGGTTTGGTGAATAGGTTTGGGATGTGATCTCAATAAGGTTGAACTTATACCATAAATGGTTTTTTCATTCTTTAGTTGATTAATATACCGTTGGGATAGGTAAAGGTACAAATTATAATGACCACTTATTCTTTGGAAGCTATGATAAACGATATTCAGAGAGGTTAGAATCCTATTAGTCTAGATCATCCCTTTTTCTAGCTATGTCAATTAGACTTTATCGTGACCCTTAATATATTAATATCAATGGTCAGTGTTAAATAACTATATTATCAGAAATTATAATACTTAGTGGTCATTTAAATTAGACATGATATATTTTATAACTATGCAAAATAAAAAACGCAGTTCTTGTCTTTTCTTTAACTACATTACATATTAAGGAATTTATTTATTCAAAAAGTGAATTTCCTCATATATAATTTTATGCTGTTAGATTAATGGAATGACTTAATATTTTTGAACACACATAGGTTTGGTGTTTATTGGCATACATACATGACATAATTCAATATTAATTAAAATAAAATAATAAACTGTTTGATTTTTTCTTAAATAGATTAGTAAATGAGACAGAAGTAATTTAGATGAGAGGTGTATCATGATTGATGTAATTTATTTTTTTCATAATTATTTTTTGACCACAAAAAGAAAATTAATTAAGTTTTTGATTTCTAAAAAAATGTAGTTAGAAACATATTGTGTGATTGTACATCATGTGTAAAATGGGTTTCCTTGAATAGTTTTTTTTTCAGAAAATAAATTCTATGATTAAGGGTTTCATGATTATTAGATTTAGTGTAAGTTGAGGTATGTAGTATGGAATTTTTTATTTAAAATATATTAAAAAATTAATTTAAATAGATATATTATTCAATAAAAATACCATCACGGAAGGGTATTTTGGGTTTAATAGTTTTGATAGAGAAAATATTGGGTTCCATGGTATTTTTTGAAAATATAGATTTTTTTGGCCCGATTAAAGTGATTTTAGTGGTTCCAAAATAGAAAATATCTATTTTATAATATGTTCTTCCTGATTTTGATGATTTTACCATGGTTGAATAAGGTATTTGGATTTATATTTTTTGAGTGAGTCTTGATGAGTCACGAATGTGAATTTAATGTTTGGTGGTTTTGACTATTTGTATTGAATTTTAAGTGGAAAATTAGTATATTTGGGAGAAAAATTAGTTATGATTGAGTTTAAATTATGGGGCCATATTTTTGGGATCACCATATGGTTATGGATTTAATGGTCCCTAGTTTTTTGGAAACGGATTGTGCATGAATGTCCCATCTCAATTCCATGATAGTGGATATGAGTAGGGTTCTCTAAGAATTTGAATTTTACCATGGTAGCATATATAAATAATTTTTAGGAAAGTAATTCATGTCATGTAATAGTGATAATTGATAATTATAGGAAATGTTTATGTTTTATGGAATTAGATTTCAATTATTAGTACACATAGCATTGGGATCTGAGTAACCGAACCCTAATGAGTGATCTGAGATAGGATACAATATATCAGTGATGAATTAGTGACATATATATATATATATCCATATTTATTAAATAATGCCAATAAGTATTTTTAATGTTGAAAAGTGTTAATTTGGTAATTTTATATTTACCCACACCACCACGTGTCTATGGAATGAGAGGAATAGTAGACTAAAATGTAATTGAAGTTAGTGAACATTTCAATTTTTGGAACCATGTAAAGAGGGAGGTCATTTTAATATATATTTAGAGTTATAATACAATATTTTCACATGTTATAATTTATAAAAAATAAAAGTTTTAGTGATTATTGTGTTTTTTGAAATTTTTTATTTATAGGTGGTGGATTTTTTCATAAAATTAAGACATCATCTAGAGTAAAAGTATCATAATATAAATGAAATTAGAAAATTAAATCAGTCCAAAAGTGGTAGGTTTATATTTTTCACTTTTAATAAGCGAATAATCTCAAGAGGTATGGTTCTAGAAAAAATGATATCATCACTGATCAGTCTTTTGTTTCCAAGACCATCAGTAACAGAATTGGCTTCAGGATAAACTTTCATGACAATGAATTTCAAGGAGGTGAGCATATCCAAGAATTTGGTCTATCTGGAAATAATCATCTAAAATAGGTGTATGTTACAAACTCTGAAAACATGAAAAATCATGGTGGAGTCACACACAATCCTTTGGTTGTTCCAATTATTTTGGCATTTAATTTTCACTGGATTAATCATGACATGTATTTCAACTTCTAAAGAAGAGGACATATAAAAAGGGACATAAGGGAAACCTAGGACATCACCATTATGATCCCTGTAAACAGTCTTAAAGAAAAAATAGCCATGATTTTCTCTATAAGCTCTATAAGGGTTGAATTTTATCCATTCAATGAATGGGGAGTTCCAAATGATTTCAAAAGTACCTGATAGAGGATAAAAATAACTTGAAATATGAGGATATCACAAAACTAAAAATTCATGAATAAAATTGTCGCAGTGGCCAAAATGAAGAGAATTAACATTATGGACTTCCATAAAGATTCTAATAATCAATTATTGGATATTTAAAGAGGCATAATCATGGATCATCTTATCCCTTCCATTCCTGATGACCTAAATAAGTCCCGAAATGGATGTTAAGTGGTACCCAAAGTAGAACCATCTGGTTGTCAGGGGCTATAAATAAGTTAACTAACGGATCACCCTATGAGGATCTGAGTGAATTATGGAAGACTTACTAGCCTTTAGTGTGTCTCAAATTGAGTTTTTTATACAATGGGAAAAAAATAATAATTGTGTGGGTTTAAAATTAATTCCCCAAAATTCAATTAGTGGGGTGGATAATTAGAGGGGTAATTTCCCATTACATCATCTTCTTCTAATACTTTTTCCTCCATTAATGTGAGGTATTGAAGAGGATTTGTTTTTTTATTAACATATTTATCAAACCTATTTATTTTTTCCCCATCATCTTCATATTCTATTATGATTTAGGTGGTAAAACTAAGAATATTATACTAGATTTAATCTTGTTACTATGAAACCTATCTGATTTGGTGGGGCCTTGGGAAGATGTATCTAAAATATGTTAAATGTAGTTTAATACACAAAATTTATTTCCATTTTGAGATAGGTATATACATTGGATACTTTTACTATGTATTTTAACAATTTTTTATAATAGTATTTATCATTAAGTTATATAAATAATGGTTCTTACTCATATGGTGGTTGGGTGTCCATTTGGGATCAGTTACACCTTCTCGATTTCATTCTCTATATTAATAAATTCCTAGTTAATTTACTAGGTTTAGTATGACATTTATTTTTTTATAAATTATCTTGTGATTAATAAACCCAAATCATCTTTTTTGTTATTATAAAAAAAACATCTTTGAGGATGATCGAAAACCAAAACATCACATAGGATACAAAACATTCATGCCAGATTTGAAATTCAAAATTTAAAATGCATTAGCAACACAAAATCCAATGAAGCCTCGATCCATGAGGAATTGCATCACTCGGAGATATGACTTCTGCATCATGATTCACATCTGTCATCGACGCCATCCCATCATCGCTATCATTTTTGTCATCCTTCATCCCACCCAGTCACTGGAGAACACATATCGTTAGAGCTGATCTGCACCACTCCACAGCCACCACGCACATCTTGTCACTGTCGGAGTCCATAGTCGCATCCATAAGCAGTAAAAACAAAACATCGCAGAACATCATAATGATGAAAAGGAACCTCCAGAAATCATCATCAACATCGCTTCTCCAAAATTTCCCCTGTCAGCTGAAGACTTGTCTCTACTATCCACCATCATCACCCCCCATCGTTGTAGACATCAACACCACCCAAACCGCCAGCACCAATGACCGGAGTGACACAAACACACCAGAAACGAACTTCACCACAATTATAACACATAATTTGGAAGACAAATGAAACAAACCTTCATCGTCGAATGTATCACCATGAGAATAGAATGAATGCCCGTATAAAGAAAAAACATTCACCACTGATAAAACCCGAAAAACAAAAACATATTGAATGCTGAAAAAAATACCAAAATCACCAACGTCATAGAGGAATAGAACCAGAGCAAGAAAGGGAAACCAAAACTAGACTCGCCCAGAACACTGCCGACCACTAAGTCCCACATCCCAATGTTTCTCAAATTACCACCACTCGAGGTCCGACTCGGAAAGGAGCAGAGTAACATGAAACCATAGAAGGAAGTTGAGATTTCTAGGGTTCTAGGTGATGAAGAAACTGAAAATAGAATCCAAAAAAGAACACACCGTCACGAGAGCTCCTTGAGAAACCATCGACCGACGCACCAAAAATCCCAAAACCACCTTTGAACCCGCACTCCAGATCCGACCTAGAGAAGAGAAAAGGAACACAAAGCTAGAGCAGGTTTGAACGGCCAAGGGCTCTCGCAGCAAACAAACATGATGGTTCTATTGAAGCATCCCTGAAAAAAACCCCAAGAAGAGCAGTGCCAAAAATTGGGGAGAAAGATCCCACCTCAAAGAGAGACATAAGAGAGGGAAAGGGTGGGAATGGGCATGAAGAAGTGAGGGAGAGGAGGGGGAAGGCATTGGCGCATACTCCCCCCTCAGAATCGCATCCAAGGAAAACCTAGGGCGAGAGAGAGAGTAGCCAAACTTGTGATTGATAAATTGAGTTCCTTTACGAGAGCATTTATGATATCTATTTCAACCGCAGATGATTAATTTTATTCATAATTGAGGCATGCAGATTTTTGCCATTACGTGCTATCATTTTGATTTTGGTGTATCCCCTTTGAGTTATTTCATTTTTATATGATTATTATTATAACCATACTTATTTTATGAATT